>JABANP010000809.1:0-16531 GCA_013115135.1 Perkinsus olseni | reverse complement strand
CGTCCGGGCCGAAAGTACCGGGAGATAGAGAATAGATCTCAAGCGGAATTCTATAAGTCAGCAGTGGTACTTCAATCTATACAAGTTGAGCCTACGAGGTTCACTGGCTACCTCCTTGACCACTCGGACACGCTTGATGGTTCCCAGGCGCGGGCTAATTGGCATCGGAAGGAACAGCACAGAACTCCACCGAACAAGTAAACCGACAGTGGCAGGGTTCGAACCTGCGCAGGCAGAGCCTAGTGGATTTCAAGTCCACCTCCTTAACCACTCGGACACGCTGTCTGAGTTCTGGGGTAGTAGGAAGTGATACCAAAAGCGTAGCTAAGACAGCTATCTAGAAAGCCACTGCGGGCGGTTCACGTCGTCTTCCTCAGCCACACCCTCTCTCCCGCACGAACAGTCTCTATTGCGTCGATCATGTTGATCAGTCAGTTCAATGTCGCCGGATAGTATTCGAATTGATCGTCGACTTGGATTATCCAAGTGGGATAGCGACTGCATGCCTATGAAAGAATATCATCTCAATGGTTTATCAGCAGTTGATTCGCCACTATACTGAAGAAGTTAGATTCCATGAAGGTGACGGTCGACACTCTTTGCTCACGGGATTCTGCAAGTGCAGAGGCTAAGTAGGTCTCCCAGGGAGACCCTAAGGGAGACTCTCCCATATACTGAATCTCCTCGCGAAATATCGAGCTGGGCTGTATAGGACTGGGATGCGGTGTATGAAGCAGTTCCGCGTTGTGAGGCAGTGCGGTTATTGCGTTTGGTAGTGGCCAGGAGCTCGAGTCTCGAGAAGCTCAGAACTCGAAGTTGGGCACAGCGATAAGTGGGACGGTCATTAATCTCACTTGAAAGTAACACCGTAGATGATACAACTAACATCCGAACAAAAGGGCATGCTAATCACACTTGTCACTCACCCTTCTCAGCCCTGTAGAACATACGAAATGGCTTACCACCGATGGGCACGTTGATGAAGTCTTTCTCCATTCCGTCTCTGGAAGGAGTGAAGAACACCAACTTAAAGTCATCCTTCCAGGCCTTGAAGAAATCACCGAACTGCTTGTTGAAGGTTTTGATCACCTGTGAGCGCTTTTTGTGGACGTGGCTGACCTCGATTTCGATCGATTCGCCGAGGGGAAGGGAGTCTTCCGAGTTCACGACTTGGTCTATGCTTGGTTGAATGTCGAGAGAAAGTTGGATAAGGGCGTGCGGTCGCCTTCCAGTGGCCGTGTTCTCAGCGCTCCAAAACGTTAAGCTTGCCGTAGCGGGAGAGTCGAAGAAGGCTAGCTCAGCCATTAGAGTCTTGCCGTTGATCGTGCTATTCGGGAGCGTCACATATTTGTGTCCACGCATTCTTTCGCCGATTCTGTCAACAAGACTGCCCCTTAGCGCTCCGTATTTTATCATCATTTCTTTCCTCCGGATACGATCCTGACCAGCGAATAGTTCCGGAAGGTTGACGTCCGATAAAGAGGCGAGGATGCTGCTGCAGAAGGCGAAAGCGAGTATAACGCGCATCATGTAAAAGGGGGATGTGAGGAAATTGGCAATCGCTCGATTTACACAACGATCGATTTCCTATGATGTCTCCAGGCGAGCGATATCTCACCATTCTGTTGATCACTGGATGACTGTTGTGACAATATTTTCCATTCGATTGCAGTGTTGTGCGTCCAGTAAACCGAGTTGTCGGAGCATCTCCCAGGTGCTTTATTTGCAACAATTAGGTAGAGGCGGGTATTTTGAGGGCGATGGCTGCGTGCCCGTGAAGCTCGGCAATAAGCCTTACGTTGCACTAGGTAGGGCGATACACCTGCCAGGATGTGACATTTCCTGCACTCTCGTGTCTATCGTGTTGCCGGGTAATTTCTCCCATTATCCGGCTGTTCACTAAGGGGTAGTGAGCGCCCAAACTCGACCGAACGCAATACCACTGAGCGATCTAAATTAACCAAAGCTCATAGTCCTTGAATATGCATGCCATTCGGTAAGTCGCTACCCTCGTTGAAAGCAGCAGGGACGGAACTCTCAGAACCAGGAAAAATCACGGAGAATGTCTCTACGACGATGGGCTGAGACGTTCACTGCAGCCCGGCTCCCTCTGTCACTTGAGCATTCCCTCTAGCGGTAACCTCGTCGAAGTCGGCCGAAGAAGCTTTGGCAATTGCGGTGGATATCAGACCAAGCTCCTCCTCGAGGCCTTCATTCTGAACAGAAAACACCAGACGCCCCTCATAGCCTCTACGATATATAGTGAGAGTCCTTCTCCAGTGTCCCGTGAACATCGAACGTCGGAAACCCCTATGCAGCCTTCCGTGAATCTCAGATGGCAATATGTGCCAAGGGTCTCGCCCTTTTTGCTATGGAGGCTATCACCAATAAGTCTTTTCTCATGCACGACCGCCATCGGAAATGGCAAGCAGTACAGCGACAAGTGTACCGCGCTACTCACGAACATCAACTCGTGTCTGATCATTCCTGCCACGATGGTCTTGCCCAATCAAGTCCCTCTTGAACCAACATACATCGGTGCTAGTCTAATCATGCCAGGTTCCGGCGTCGGACTTGAAACTCACAGAAAACAAGTGTGCGGTATATCAACAGCAGGGAGGAGCTTTCCAGGATGATGAATGATCACTGACGATGGCCCCGCTGTACTTCTATTCGTAGAGCCTTGAGCTCATCTTCGAGCGCTTTCTTCCTGGCTTCCTCATTCTCTGAGAATTCTCGTCAGAGGTGAACGCTTCGGTCTAAGAAGATCTCACCCGCGAGGAGCTGCTTGTTGTTATTGCGTCGGTCACACGTGGAATTGACGGCTAGCTGGAGATTTTTCACCTGAACGAACGAGTATCTTCCCGAAGCAAGGTCAAGAGGGAGTTGAAATCGGTCTTCGGAAGAAATCGTATTGCGATGTTGCGCTTGAAGTGGAATTCCATGACCAGTCATAAGCGCGCAGCTGCAGCACGTAGATTTGCGCTCAGGGCAACTAGTGCTACTTCTGCTGCCACGTTTCGTGGTCCAGCATCGCCAGTAGGCTTGCTTCCACTCAAGGCTACGAGTTCCCGACCAGCATCATCAGAAATAGGAATTTCGGTGAGTCGGATTTGTTTAATCCATCATTGCTCTGGTATGATCGATATGGCCGTTCTCCCTGGCGATCAACACCGACTTGAGACCCACCCATCCGGGGCGCACTCAACTTACCTCGAACATGGCCATCCCGAGATCCTCCTTCAACTCACTCGTCATCATTATCACAGATGACATCACCGCAGTGGCAACAGAGGCAGACATTCCAGCGTATCTTTAGTAAGTACATTCAACACACTTCACATTCATCAATCCAATGAAAATTCGTGTGCAAGATCAGTTAGGTATCCTGCCCATCATGCGCGGTTATTGTTTAAATTTCTGAGTACACTTCTTTTGCCCTAATCCCGGATCACACCAATGCCATGCCCACTGTCTATATAACACAATTAAACTTTGTGCACGCTAGCTTCATCGTACTAGCGTGCTGTGATCAACTCCAAGTCTCTCAACTACTCCACTTCCCATCCGCTCTATCTCGTTCACTATGAGCGCAATCTACTCATGTCGTGTTCTACAACTTCACTCGCCCCAGCGGACACGATTTTCTGAGTCCACTCGAAGCCCGACGTCACGTCGGCGACGTGCCATTGGGCTGGGATATTTTCGATTTGCGCGTAGCCCACGCGGCGTAGGCCGTATCGCGTGCATCTTTAAACTAATCAATGAAGGGTTTCTTTCGGGAGACCAGCTCTCGACTCACCTGGCTTGATCGCAGAGCTCGAGGTCGCGCATTGAAAGGGCGTTCTTCAACTGGCGGATCTCCGATACCGTCGACTGAAATAGGGGCGTACTCGTCACAAAATACTGTCATGAAAAAATGCTGTCAACTGGCGAGCAGTAAAATCTGTAATCACCCTCGGAGAAAAAAGGCGATTACACCGTGTAATTTACACGGCGTGTTGACAGAGGGCACTGGCCTCTGGCCGCCCGGCACCATGAGAGTAGTGACGAAGGCCTTAGCAGGGCGCATCCGCGAGGGAACAGTGAAGGCAGCCTAGCCTGTATGTACAGGGTGAATTAATTGGTTATGCAAATCACAGAAAATGATTTTTTTCCTCGAATGCAAAGTTGCTACAGGTATAAAATCGACTGCCTATCTGTTTCGACGAGAGAAATTCAATGATATATCGATCAACCGTTTCATTGTTGTTAAACAGATTCCTTCACCCGGAGTACCAACAGAGGCAGTGTTTTTCCGCTTGAAATTTGGGCTGCGTAGGTAGCACGCCGCCAAAATCGTCCAAGAGATTTCGAAACACTCTCCCCGTGCACGATTATTCCAAACCTCCCTATGCAGCCTTATACTCGCTAGAAGGGTACCAAGCCTTCGGGCAGAGGTGATCTGAGCCTAGCTAGATACCCTGTACCGTAGGCTGGTGACAATAGTGGAGCACTAATGGAAACCACAAGCCGTTTTATCACACCGGAAGGATGATAAAATCATTACTGCTGTGCGAAAATGAATACGATAGAAACCGTCAAAACACAGGCTTCTCAAGAGGCGCGCTCACTTCTCACCTTGTTGGTCTTAGCACGAGCGGCTTTCGGTGACATCTCGGATATTCTGGGGGCGCCTGATCAATGAACAGCGGAGGCGGGGAATCTCCACTAGCAAAGAGGCCAGTGGTCCTGGCCAGATTTAATGCACGCTAACGAGTTCAAGATCTCACGAAGATCAACGAAATCCACATCTTGTCAACACTATCGACCATCTGGTCCAGAGCTTAAGGTTATTTGTCAGCGCCTCCGCGCGGGACTTACCTCCGGAGCCAGGACGTACGGCAGACAACGGGGACAATCTCCTCGTGGACGAGGTCATGAGAGGACCTCAAATGCTTTCACACTCATCAAACTTATTGCGTCTCGAGAAGACGCTCCGCCCGACCAGACCCCACCCTTCACTCAGCCGTCACCGGCCGTACTTTTTCCCCGTTATTGTAACATCTACTTCACTCAAGAGAATTATCTGCCTTCATACAACTAACAGCACATCAGAGAACATATTCTTAACCACACTTTGACCATCGTCAGTGTTTCTCTTTAGCGAACCGTTGTGGATACATACGAAGTAGCTTCCCACCAATGGTCATATCGATGTGTTCCCTCCCATGACGATCATCATAGGAAATGAACGTCATCTCTTTGAAGTCGTCTTTCCCAGCCTTGAGGACACCTCCGAACTTCTCGTTGAAAGATTTTATCGCTTTCCGGCGCAGCACGTGTTTGACGAAGCCCCAAGATAAGAGCGATGATTCAAGGGTTATCCAAGTGTGGATCCGTACAGACCTCAAGTGGCGGAGATCCCCGGGATATTCCAAGTCCTGCCAACCCGGGGAAGGTTCGTAATTGAGTGACAATGCGAAATCCGGCTCGACTTTCTTATGTTCGCCCTGCCAAAACTGCAAGTCCACCTTGCTGGCAGCGGGTTCGAAGACCGCTTTAGCAATCAGGCCCGTCCCATTCACTGTGTTGTTCAAGGGTGTTGAATATTCTTTTCCAACCACCCGTTTATAGACGATACGACTGATTCGCTTTTTCGCATCTCTCTGGCGCATTTCGTCTATCTCGGCTTGCCCCCATGTGCTAAGATAGCTACTTCCAAAAAGAGGCTCGACGCTGAACGATACAGAGCCTAAGATACCACCGTACACAGCAGCAACGGAAAATATAGAGCGCATAGCTGGAGAGGACGATGGTGGAAAACTGGAACCGCTCGATCGATGTATTCTGGGGCGAGCTCAGAGTATTCAAGGATTGGCGAAATTCGAAATCCTTCCGGGCGGCCGACGCTTCCGGCAACGTTGGAGTCAGCGGAGCAAGTAGCACTACAAGGCTTGTAGGCTACAAGCTGTAGCGCTACTGAATAGGGGCTTCGTACTACGAAGCCCGATGTAACTTGCCTTGTTCTACGAAGTTCGTAGAACAAGGCAAGGATGTCGACTCGACATCTCGGAGCATACGTTGAATGAACCCTCTCGGAGAGGGTTTATTCAACCCAGCGCTTAAGCTGCCGATGAACCAACAGGATGTGAGCATAAGTAAACGTACAATGAAAAATAAATTGTTTTATTGAGCCAGTCAATTCATCCCTCAACCCGGGTTCACGACTTCAGCTAAGCTGAGTCGCGTGGTCACGCTGCGGGCAGGTTCAATTCCCTCCAGTCGCGCTTTAACAACACTATTGGCTTGGGCCACTCTTAGGAGTCGCGAAGTGGAGATTCCCGATTGTTGTTGTAAGCACCCACTTGAATGAACCCAACCACACGGCTCAAGTAGTTGATGCCCTTCGGATAACTTGTGTATGAGGTACTGTCCCTCGACGAGAGGAGTAGCGCCGAACAAGTGAAGAAATCTTGCTCAAAAACAAGTGTTATCGAAAACTGCCTACAATGGGCCGATCATGGGCCACCTACACGAATCATCGATAAGTCTCTCAAATCACCATAATCTCGTCTCAAATAATAGTTATACTAAGTGCTGTGCGCGTTTAGTGCGCACGCACGCGGACCGTGTCATAACGTGAACGCACACAAAATAGACAACCGCTGTCTAAAGGAAGACAACCGTGACGGCTGACCCGTCACAGTCCGCACATCAGTCTTAGGCCATTGAACGCATCACCAATCCTACCTCAACCAGTCGGCCGAGGGTCGTGGCATACCATGTCTGGTTGGCCGCGTGGCAAGGACGATAGCCACCAACAGGCGAAAAATGATTTCCATCAGAAGAATAACCCCCCAGCAGGGAGACTGGGAATGTTCCTAGGAACGTTCCTAACGTGCGTTTTTTGAACAAGATTTGTGCAATCTCGTTCCTGGGAACGTTCCTGAAACTCAGGAACGGTTTATTGAACAGCCCGTCGAACCTGTGCCGGCTGAGCCGAGTGGACCTCGGATCCATTTTCATGATAACGCGGGCACGCTCACCAATTTTTACAGCCGCTTGGGCCAGTGGTACCGGGAGGCGATTAATAGATTTTGACCAAAGTCGTTACACGTCAGCAATAGTGTTTGAGCCCGTGCAATTTGAGCCTACGAGATTTACTGCCCACTCCTTGGATAGTCGAACACGCTCAATGGTTTTTTGTCCCTGGGACAGTTGACTGGGAGGAATGAAGCATACTTCGACCAAATTTTCAAGCTTAGAGCGGCAGTTCGCGAACCTGCGCGGGGGGAGACAAATGAATTTCTAGTCCACCTCCTCCACCACTCGGACACGCTGTCTGATCTGAGCTCGCTTCACGGTTTCTCTGCGCGGTCTCTAGCTGCAACATCGGTTCAAAGGGGCTGTTTCTTGATCTATCATGGTGCTTTTACTGGCAATCTTCATATGCTCCCGGATACAGCGGCGTACAAGTCGACAATAATAAATCGCCTAGACACTCCTCAACGAGTCCACAATGGTATAACCCCTAGACAGTTAGCCTTCCCCCACCGGAACCACCAGTTTCTATCCCTCATCCCCCAATCCCCACTGGCGAAGTCGGCAATCCTGCCTCATATTCACCAGCATGACAACTACCCTCATTGCTGCTGCGTATTATAAATCCCAACCCTACCCTCTATACGCCTTCGCTAGCTGCACGTACGTTTGCTCCAGCGAACACGCCGTTCCTTGTCACGCTATTGAACATACGCTTGAAGTCCGGAACGAGATCAGTTTTAAGCCGGCCCCTCTCAGGTCCGGTTTTAGCTTTCTTTGGGCCCCATCTCAAATAGCTACACTGCACCGAGTTAGTCCATACCACAAAGCAGAAGTTCTGGCTTCTGCTTTGTTCTGCCATCTATGTCACGTGGATGCCAGGGCCGGGCAGACTAAGTGCAGCAATCCTCAATAGCGGCCCGGTCGAATCGTTACAACTATTCATGGAGCGCGATCGTTTCGTTCCCTCAGTTGAGCTGTCATGTACTATATGACATATAGAGTCATGCTGATGCATCTGGCATACTCGTTGGTGATCTCTCCGGTCCTATTAGCCTTCGGCGAGGCTGCCTCCCGTCGTACGCTGGTTACGGTGTCTCACACTGGGACGTCACTGGACATCCGTCTTTTACCGAAGATGATGGCACAGGCCGCCGCTGTCTCCGGTGCTGCAAGGTTACGCTATTTGAACCCAGACGACCACGAGTGTGAGAAATGCTTCGCACAGGAAGGAATGATCTATGACTTGACGGCTATTGGGGTCCAGATTGTGAGATCTGAATGCTCGGCAAGTTACGACCAAATACTCAGCTACTTGAAGAAGGCCAAAGATACGCTCGGTATCGACTTCACTTGCGAGCCCGACTCTGGGTTCGCCCTAATGCCAGCTCTTAACCGAGGAAAGGCTTCCCTCCATGGGCCAAGCGACTGTACTGGTGGCAACCGCATTCTCACTAATGTTCAGCTGTATACCAACGATCCCATCTCGGCCTGCCAGAGCAACCTTGAGGTCATTCGCATCGGTGCTGCTTGGCGAGCGGTTAGGGAAGCCAAGCGAAGGCTGAAAAAAGTGGTATTGGCAATTGTCGACTCCGGGGTTGAAATGGAGCACCCGGATCTTGTTAATCAGTTCTGGAAGAACCCGGCTGACGGATCTATCGGTTACGACTTCATCACTAACACTAATAAACTTACCGATGGTCTGGGTCACGGCACATTCTGTGCCGGGATAGCGGCAGCTCAGACCAACAACCGTATTGGAATCGCCGGTGTGGCAAATGCCGACCCCCTAGAGCTCAACGTGGAGTTGATGATTTTGAGGATCTGTGATGAGTTTGGCTGGTGCCTTCTCAGCGATGAGCTGAGAGCACTCGACTACGCGGTGAAAATGAATGCAACAGTATCCTCTCATTCGTATGGGGCTCCGAATACGACTAAAGCCGCGGAGAAGGCATGGGAGAAGGCCACTGCTACCGGGCATCTCGCAGTTGTTGCTTCTGGCAACTACGGGGACAACTTGGACGAAGGCTATACAATCTACCCTTGTCAGTTTGCCAAGACCATGCCTATGCTCTGCATCACTGGCAGCACCTCATCTCCAAATACGAAGGTCTCTCTGGCCGATTTCTCCGACGCTGGTTCGTTCACTAAAGTGGCTGCCCCCGCCATTGATGTGAATTCAACAGTCCCTCCAAGCACATACGACAGTGGTTCCGGAACGTCGGCGTCTGCCCCCACCGCTGCCGGTGTAGCAGCTCTGCTGGCTACACTCGATCTAAGTGGTCCAGAGATAGTCGATGTCATCACGCGTTCTCGTACGGCTGGTATACCCAACCAATTTAACCTCCCTGACATCGGGGAATTGGACGCGCTGGAGGCAGTTCGTATGGCCCTTGGATAGCCGACCAGCTCCCTCTGGGCCAGAGGCCGATGGCCAGAGGCTATGGCCATCTGCATCTCAGTCAACGCCCACATCCACTTCCGCTGTCCATGTCTAGTCTATCCCACATTTCGTGAGGAGATTATCTCAACATCTCCTAGTCCTCTTCGAAGAGAACCATTTAGCTGTCTTGATGTCCCCACCCAATTGTGACCTCATTGTACCGGATTTTCACCGTATGAAGGGGGTTTGTCGATGATGTGTGCGGTGAGCATCTTTGTGAGGAAAAAGATAAGACCCCAAGATTCCACTAAAGTCATATTTGTCGAGTTTGACACATCCCTGAAAAGCAACACCACGACATCTGGGTTGCGCAGACTGGGTACGGACACTGGTGCTGCGACCCCATCATGGCTCAGGAGAGTAGCGTGCAGCTGGGGACGCAGCAGGCTCATGATGCGCCCTCATCCATCCAATACTTCACTTTGAAGCGAACTAGGCTAGTTTAACTAGCAATAAGGGTTTGGGAGAATGTTGCTTACTGAGCCCCCGGGGCTCAGCCCTGCTGGTTAACCAAATGCCCGGTTGTTAATGGCTCCCTGTCGTCGGCCCACTCGACTCAGCTCGGGCACAGCGACACTCGACCCAGCTCGGGCACAGCGACACTCGACTCAGCTCGGGCACAGCGACACTCGAAGTTCTGTTCATACCTACTCCTTATCATATCTCCCCCTTACGGACTGACGACCGAACTTGTGTGAGAAGCCATCATGCAATAGCGCTAACGACGAATTCTTGCACGGGTTCGGCCGCATAACAATGCTCATACCATCATTTCTCTCGAACAGTTCTGACTGTAGCCTACAACTAAGGACGAATAAACCACATCTCGACCAAATCATCGACCCGACAGCGGCAGGATTCGAACCTGCGCAGGCGGAGCCTAGTGGATTTCGAGTCCACCTCCTTAACCACTCGGACACGCTGTCTGGTACGCATTTGACATGGGAAAGTGGTAGCAGGATCACACGTCTGGGCGTTTCTCTCTCGGTTCGACCTCTTCTATTGCATGAATAATGCCGATGAACCAGTTTTATGCGGTTGGTGAAGACGGTCGTCACGTAGCCACCGAATAGTTGAATCGATCGTGAATAGATAGCGACTGCACGCATTTAAGAAAGTACCATCTCACTGACTCGTCAGTAGAGTAATCGGCCTGGTAATGAGGAGCTTAGATACCATGAAGGTGATGGTCGAAACACAGTCCTCGCGGAACCTTGCAAGTGCAGATGCGGAGTAGATCGTCCTCCTGCTGAAACTCCTTGCGGAGTATAGAGGGGGACAGCGCAGAGACTGGTATGTCATGTTCCTATGGAGCAGTTCCGTATCTAGAGGTGGCCCGGCTGTCGTGTCTGATAGTGGAAAGGATCTAACGAAACTCAGAGCTTGAGTAAGGGCACAGCAATAAGTCTGTTATCAATCTCACTGGTAGTAAGTAACAACGGAGACGATACAACCAACAGAAAATCAGAGGGCATGTCTTCA
This sequence comes from Perkinsus olseni, assembly GCA_013115135.1. Lineage (NCBI taxonomy): Eukaryota > Perkinsozoa > Perkinsida > Perkinsidae > Perkinsus > Perkinsus olseni. The sequence goes on along the minus strand of JABANP010000809.1, from coordinate 5,583 downwards.
ATCACACCTTGCACTCACTCATCTTAGCAGTCGTAGAACAAACGAATCGGCTGATCACCAATGGGCAAATCAATATAATCGTTATCCTTGCCCTTTCTGGAGGGAGTGAAGAACACCCTCTTGAAGTCACTTTCCAGGGCCTTGAAGAAATCACCGAACTTCTTGTTGAAACTCTTGATCATCTCCGGGCGCTTCTTGATGTCGGGAGTGGCCTTAATTTCGATTGATTCACCGAAGGGAAGAGAGATCCCCGAATGCACGACTTGATATAAGCTTGGGTTAATCCCAAGAGAAAATATGAAAATGGCGTGCGGACTAGCACCCGTGACCTTCGAGCCCCAAAACGTCAAGCGTGCCTTATCGGTAGAGTTGAAGAAAGTTAGCTCAGCCATTAGACTTCTGCCGTTGATCGTGTTATTCGGGCGCGTTACATACCTGTGCCCACGCACTCTTTCTTCAAGATCATGAACAAGTTGTCCTCTCAGCTCTTCGGCACTCATCATGATTTCTTTTCTCCACCGCTCATCATGACGAGCGGCCATTTTCCCGAGAACTTTCCCTTGAAGGCGGCCCCATACGGAGGCGAAGATGCTGCTGCACAGGGCGGGAATGAGTATAACGCGCATCATGAAAAAAGGGACGTGAGGATAAACGGCAATTGCTCGACTGAAACGATGATCGTGCGATCGATTTCCTATTGTGTTTCTATGGCGAGCGATGTTTCACCATTCCTTTGGCCACGGATGGCTTTTGGAACTACGACATCCAACAGACATTACACGAAAAATAACACTTTCTTCATATTTTCTTGCCAATTTATAAATTTCTCATTTATTTACTCATGGTTTTCTATTACAAAACCTACAACTACACAATACAACTTTCACAAAACCGCTTACAAAATTTGTAAGGAAGATTCCAGTTGTCAACATCTTCTCAACATCTTGTGTGTGTGAGTTTATACTCCAACGCTAACGGTCCCGACTTACTTAGTCTGACTAAGTCTAACTAAGTCTAACTAAGGTAGACTCTTGCCGATGTGCTCAGTTGGAGACTTTCTGTAGCATTGACATGCAGTGCAATCACTGATTACCAATCAGACAGATTGTCAAGCTTTCCTTCAACATCTTGTGATTCACACCATGTGAATGATACCACTCAAATGCATTAAATTCAGTTCGCAAGTATACAAGTTAACCACGCGGCCAAATGGCTTAAGTGGGACATATATTACTAACATGGACTTAGCACTTCACTCATTAGATGCTGCAAGTGAGCAGGAGCACCTGTCAACATGTGCTGCTTCGCGTGCAAGTTGCTTAATCGATGCGACTAGTAGCAAAGTGCTATAATTCGTATCGATCGTGTCGCCGCTCCATCTTTCTCATTTTCCAGCGGCTCGCGAGTATGTGATGCTTGCTCAGACTCTACCCAACATAATCGACAGGGTTGTCGAAAGCTGGAATTCCTGAAATTTCCGCTCGTGGAAATTCCAGAAATTTCGGAAATGGAAAATGAAGTGATGAAATTCGACGAAAGAGTGGAAATTGCGAAAAAGACACGAACTGATCGAATACAATGCAATATCACTTGTGCAGCAATCCTAATATTCGTAGAACGGTCGCCAACGTTGAAAACGAGGCTTCTAAACACGGTTTCATGGTCTCGGGAGCGAAGTAAGTAAATCGATCAGACGGGCGTGCGCGGTTGGTTTTACGTGCTAACACGACCTTCTACGGTTTTCTGCTCTAGTAGAGCACCTCTACCTACGTGTCATTCTACCCGAAACTTGGATTGCAGCCTGCAATTTGCAGGGCTTATTCATTCCACGAGGCAGTATGCTGTGGCAGCATGTAATAAATAAGACCTTCCCGATATTGCATTATATATCACTCACATGACAGGAAGCCCCAAGGCAGGTGTCGCGATTCGGGAATTACCGGGATATTGGGAATCCTGCCAACCCGGTGTAGGTAGATAGTGGAAAGAAGAAGATAAGATGTCCGGCTCGACTTTCTTATCTTCGCCTTCCCAAAACTTCATGTGCACCTTTCTGAACTCAGGGTCAAAGGCCGCGGTAGCTACCAGTCTCGTCCCATTCGCTGTGTTGTTCAACAGCGTTGAATATCTTCTTCCAGCCAGCCTTCCGTAAACGGCACGACTGACTTCATTTCTCGCTTTGCTCTGGCGTACTGCATCTAGGTGGGCTTGCGCAATGCGCAATGCGCATATCGGCCAAAACCGCTGTCTTCAAAAATAGGCTTGATACTGCAAGATACAGAGCCCAGGATGCTACCCAACACAGCAGCGAAGTAGATGAAGCGCATAAGCGAAGACGGGGAAGAGAGGGAAAACCGCAACCGGTCGATCGGTCTGACGACACAGTCTGAGGTGAGCTCACCGTGTTTAAGGATGAGCGAGATTCAAAAACCTTCCGGGCGGCCGAATCTTCCGTCGATGTCGGAGTCAGCGGACGTGACGCTTCCCTTCACGCAGTAACACCAATTAACTCAGATATTCTCTTTTTTTCTCACCCACTATCCGGACACGGCTACCGGGGAGGAAGATCTCATCGGGAGGCTGGTTTCTCCGGCACCGCAACACATGCTTCCACCCAGTAGCGACACCATATCGCCGATACGTGTATTGAACACAGCGCTTGAGCTGCCGAGCAACCAACGGGAGATGAGAATTTGCAAACATAAATGGAATAGAATGACGTTGATCTAGTGCTCTGCTCTATTACGACGGCCGAGGGATGAACCAACCAAGCCGGATACGCACAGAGTCGCTGCCTCTTCAAGGTTAGGAAGATGAGGAGTACTTCTTCGGTATCTAGAGCGAACGAGTAGAGCCGACAAACCACAGATCGTCGTCCGGGGGTGCGATCCCGCTGTCCAGTGTACTGTTGTGCTAGCTCTCATTCAATTCTCCTCCATTGACTCAACCAGAGACATTACAGTGATCGTACTCTTGAAACACATCAGAAGCAGAGCGGCCGGCTTGACGAATTCTTGGCCTTCAGCCCGCCTTAGAAATCTCAGAAGTCAACCATCGTGAAAAGGACTTCACCAGTATCTCGCCGCCTTCGCCCGCCGCAGTCCTCCCGAAAATCACAGTCGATTCGAGCGCTTCTCTTATCGACTCTGCAGAGTACCTGTTGACCACCGGCCAAGAGGAGCTCGACAACTCCTAACAAGACCGCCAGCTAGTCTAGTGAAGGCTTACGTAGCCCCTCGGAGCGCTTCCTCGAGAATACCAATGACGTCAGGGTAGAGAGCATCAGTAAAGACACGGCATTCGACGATACGACCCTTAATAACGTCGAGATGAACCTGCAATGATCAAACTTAGGTTTTGAACAGAGTCGCATCATGCGCGGCAAAGTCGAGCGGGAGAAGTGATTTTTCCAAGTTCTCGAAGCCAAAGCCCCGCGCACAGCCCCAACTCCCTACTCTAACATCTTGCAATGAGCAGAGCAAAAAGAAAGTTAAACTTCTTCACTCTGAACACGCCTGATTCCGACCGTAGAGACGAAAGACCCGACCTAGAGGGAACCCCAATGATGTCCTTCCGTTGCAGTGCCCCCCCCATGAAGCCCCTCACATCGAAATTAGCAACACCGTCAACTCTGCCCGTCATGTTGTGGGAAAACTCAGGAGTCGAGCCGAATCTCCACGCCCAGTCCTGCAGTTATCGCATGCTTGCAAAGAAAGGGGCATACAGAAATCCCCTACTTTCAACTTCTCGTAATGTTCCGTGAAAACTTCGTCATTCTCCACATCACTTTCGGCAACGGCATCTCCTGTCAACGTTCGGGTGATAACCTACTGTATCAATAGGAACAATCCAGGAGTACCGGATGGTGTGGTACTCACCTCTTGGCAGTGGGGATTCGCTTCGACAAAGGCCTTCTCTAGAGCACCGCAAACGTTTTCTGCACAACAATCACAATTCCCGGTTGGAAAATCCAATCCCCCCGGGTATCCGTCAAAGCATCCATAAACATTATGAAGATGCTAGAATCATCGAGCCATCTAGCTACAAGATAGGATGAATATTTTACACTGTGAGATACCCATTCCGTTTAGCAGCGCCGTGAAGCTTACAGTATTCAACCGCAAGTTACCCCAGCCGTGATTCGCTGGTACGAACAGGTAAGAGAGCGCGTATCCCGAGCCAGTTGGCCATGAACACTTGTCATGGACGAAGAACGAGAAACCATCTCGAAATTTTATCAACAACAGACTCACCATGGGAGAGCTCCGGGTTGATGTCGATCAAATTCGCTACCCTCGCATGCACACTGGCGACTCCCTTCGACTCCAGTTTTAGCTTAGAGGGCGAAAGGTATCTGAGGATCGAGTCGGTGCCACGGGAAACACGACATGTCGTGAGATGATACGCCATTCACTGATGCCTCTATACGCTACAGCAACCTCAAAACGTTGAAGCCGCAGGTATCAGGCCAACCCGCTGAATATTCGCGGAACTGAATCACTTTTCGAGTCATTCTTAATTTCTACCAGGGAAAATTGGGCACACGCCTCGGCGTGTGTGCCTTCAACAAAGTGTGGCTCATCAAAGATAGAACAAGATGCAAACCGCACTGCTTCAAAGAACACAACAAAATTGAGTCAAAATCCTCCGCGAAGCTAATGTTTGCTGGGCCACGAAGCAAAGCATGTTCGGGATTGTATGGGTCCGGTATCAGCTCGCAATTGACATGCAACGACCCTCCATCGCGTTTGGCGGCTGCTTCCTCAGTTCGGAAAATCTAATTGATGCCACAAGATAACCAACTTGCGATAGTGACGATGATCACGTCTTCAGAGATTCCAAGTTGATATAGTAGCTTTCAAGCCCCCTTATCACAGCCTTCAACTCGGTGACGTTGATGTGTCACGTGCTTTCTCGGAGAAGCCAGAAGCCAAGTGCCGTCCTCAAGCACGGTCTCTGCCTATGCATAACACGGCGCCGAACGCAATGGACGAGGCGTCTGTGTAGATGTTCAATTCCTCCGTCGGGTAGATGTTCCACATGCCATGGGCGGGGTCACCAAAGTCGCGAGCCTCCCTCACAAGCAAAGAGCCGTGATCATAAGCAATACTATACCGCGGCGGCGGCAGCTCGCCGTTTACGAGCGAGCTGTAGTGTAGTGGCAAGACTGCCGGCTGTCGTCAATGCCGGCGCGCCAAGACCTGCCCCTAGACAGGATGCGATTGGACTGAAATGGCTCTGCATCATCACAGGTGACGACGTTGCTGTGACATCGATAACACAGTGCAGGCTTTCTACAGCAAACTAGCCCGGATGATGAGGCACCATGTTGCCTAGTCCAGGCGTCGTCATGTACAAGCTGCAAGCTCGGCACACTCCATTAAAAATGTGATGTAATTGTGGACACGCCTTGAGGGCATACATCATACCTTCCAAGAGCCGACATGTCGCTGTTGACGAGTATCGTGCCATGATGCAGAACGAAGCTGCCCGGGAGCTGCTTGAACGCGTTGCCGGATATCTTACGTCCATCCGCGGACAAGACGATGTCGTTGCGGCCCTTCCGCACCACTGGTATCTCCC
>JABANP010000808.1:0-16541 GCA_013115135.1 Perkinsus olseni | reverse complement strand
GCTCGGTCGAGCAATTAGCATGGCTCAGCTCGTGGATCACAGATGGCGCGGGGGATTGCTCGGGAGACCATAGGTTGGAAGTAGGGATGAGGGGTGATGAAATCGCAGCAGCTTCAATCGGTGACACGTCAATGCTCGCAGCTCCGTTCCCACCGTCTCCCAGATCGGCATCACAGTAGTGTACGTCGAAGCTCCTCGCCGGTACCGGCGATGATTGGTAGGACTTGTCAGCTACGGCGATATTCTTCCGACCGACTGAGATTGAACAAGAACAGGCTTACGCCGTAGGACGGACTCGGTAGAGACTCCACTCACGGTCAGGTATAGAGTGGCATGTGTCGCGGGAACCCATAGCAGCTCCCTCCTCTAGATCGGGCTCCAGTTCAGAGTCCGAACCCGCCGACGCCTCGAGTAGTAGCCCTGATTGTTCGAGGAAGTTGCTCTTCTCTTCGATCCGTGACTCGACTTCCGAAAGAATGCTGACTCACCCTCTGATTCCGAGCTCGAATTATCACAGCCACTACCCTCCTCCGATATCTCGCTCTCGTGTATAAATTCGGAACCTGAAATGGATGAATGGAGGAGGCGCTTGTGTAATGCTTTTTCAATGCCAGTCGGAGACTCCGACTCGGAGTCTTCGAGACAAAGATCTGCTAGTTCGAACTGCGCATTTGAACTACAAATCTATATCTTAACTTACTCTCTGATTCGTCCGACTCTGAGCTAGAGTTATCGCAGGGACCACGCTCCTCCGATTTTTCACATTCGCGCATGAACTCGGAGTCTGAAAAACGGTGGGCGGTAATGTACTGATTTCGGCACACCACTCGAAGATGCATGCCGTTTGAAGTATCCAGTCGTTCGGCGGATGCCGACTCACTCTCTGATTCTTCCGTCTCCGTGCTCGTACCGTCACTGCCGCCGCCGCTCTCGGAGGACATGCTCTCGCGCGCTGAACCTAACTAGTAGAACTGGCAGACATGTCCGCGCGGTGGAATCGCCCGTCCTGACGGACGATCAGTCGTGTATTACTCATAAGGGAAGCTCCTGCTGCAGCTTGACGTTCTTCTTCTTCTACCTCCGCCTCAACCCGCTCTATCATTGTTTTGTCAAACACTCTTCGAATATCTGACAAGCCTCGGCACTTGAACGCCCTGCCTGCCATTACGCATCTTTGCCTCACCAGATTCGTCCCCGCTCGACTCGTCATCGAGGATGTCATCGCTCACGTCTCTCAGGATCGACGCATCAGCATCATACCGACTCACCGCAGCGATCACTCTCGCCTTAGCGGGCAACGGTGGACCTCGTTCACCACGAGGCCCGAAGCTCTGGATCAGATCTGCGTGCCTCCGTGCGTACGAGGGATTTATCACTAGTGCTCCGCTCCTAGGATACCTGAGTCATAACGTCCATTGGATGTAAATCACAGACGTGATTGGTAAACACTCATTACTGGACGCAGCCGCGTGGGGCTGCTCCTGGGGCATCTAGATCCCGAATGCATGCAATGGCCGTTGACTCCAGCCGGTGCTCCATTAACATCGCTCCCAGACTGTGCCGACAGTGCACATGACGTGCACTGTCGACACAGGAGCAACGAAAGTAACCTCCGGCGTTTCTTTTTATGACACGTATCTGTCTCAACGAACGGCTATAGTCTGGAAAGTCCAGCCACCCTTCGTGAGAGTGGTATTTCTCGTAGAAAATCCCCATGGCCTCGTCCAGGAGCTCGCCTTCACCATGTATTCTTAAGCACGAAGCACTTGGCACGTAATACGCGAGCGACTCCACATCACGGTAAACGTTTGTTGCTTTGATGGACCGGCACCATCGAGCGGCGGCCAGGAGTTGGTCCGTCGTAGGAGCCAGTGGGTCAGGGTCCACGTTCGGTCCTGGAGTACCACTGTTCATGTCAGCAAATGCAGTGTCCTTGGTGAATGCAAGGAGTTCGGAGATGAGCGATGATAACGACATGTTTAACCTTACTGCACCTGAAGTAACAGTTCGCTAACACTGATGCAATTCTCATTTTCACCTACCAGATTTAAGTACAGAATTTACCTGCTCTGCTGAATTAGAATGTCGTGGGAGCAGAGAGTCTATCGAGTACTCTTCGTAAACGTACTGTCCCCAAGATCCCCGGGAGAACAACCATTCGTCTTTGAGATACTGCACGAGGCCAGGACTGACTTCTGACCAATGTTCAGTCAGCAATTTCGCACAAGTCTCGAAATGTCGGCCCGACGGCGCTGTCTGCAGGATCGTCAGAGCCTGCCTGAAGGCTATTCGGGCTCGATCATAGTCCTCCTTGTTCGCCAGATCGGCACGTAAGCGAGGCATGCCTTTCTGTAATATCCCTCTCCACATGTGAACATAGCAGAAAATACGCGCATGCAAATCAGCAGCAGAGTCCACGCTCGGCCATCGCAGCTCTTGTGTGAGACCGATTGGGAGAGTATCTCCGTGAGCCTGAAATTTTAGAGCAACCCTCACTATGAAGACGAAACTCTTGCACTAGTCAGCTTACTTTGCGAAAACCTAACGTCAGAGGTTCTGCAGAATCCCCGATAAATGTGCGAGGATCATATCGGAGGTGGAGTTCTTTCATCTTATTCCTTAGTGCAACCATGGCAACTTCAATGCTGTGGGCTGTTTCTCGCAGTGAATATCCCACGAGGAGGAGTCGGAACCTCGGAGGGTTCCCCGGGAAAACCCCTCCCAATACCAGTACAGGATATGGGGCGTAGCTCAGTTTGTGTGTGAAGTCTGCTGAGATGGCAGGGCACGAGTGCCCTGCCCTCAGCAGAGCTTCACACGTGAAGTACCCGTAGCATTCACCATCCTGGTTGAGGTGACTGGCCGAGAATGCAAGACAAATTGGCTCTAGGTCGTTAGCTGGAGGTCCCTGCCGAGCTCGGCAGAAGGCTTCGATCTCGAGGAGGGAAGGGCCAGGGGCAGGACGTTCAGCACTTTTTTTCCAGCAACGTTGCCGCATATTGTTAATTCGGCTCTTCACTTGCTGAGTCGTGAGCCCGGAAGGTATCAGATCAAGCTCGCGGAGTCGACGAGAAATTGCCTTGGGCGGTGCGCCACCCATCGTCATGTCCTCAATGGTCCTCTTGGCTCTATCGCTGAATTCGGGCTTCACCTCCTTAACTGACAGTCTGACGTGCTTGTGCTGCGCTCGGTTCCTATAGACTCGGAAACCATGTGGATGGCAGCGTATCATCATAGTAAAACCACAAGGCTTCCATCCACGGCGACGCGCGTACGGACAGCGGAAACGCTTGGTTCCCACAAGGGCGGCCGTCCTAGCCTTCCTCTTGTAGGCGTTATTGCAGATCATCGCACCGTCTCCAGGGTCCAAACCCGACTGTTTAGCTAGGTTTTCTTCCGCTCCCGACTCGGTGTCGAAAACACGGTCATCGACTGGGGTATACTCGGCACCGCAGCCTCGCCTACGCTTGTGCCTGTCGGGTGAGGCCGGCTCCTCCGCCAAATTCGAGGAACTGCCAGAATGGTTAGTAGCTGCTACGTCAGGGACACCACAGGATGCGGTTGTCGCGTTGACAGCGTCGCTTGGTTCAGCCGCACCACCTGCATTGCCCATGGCGAGCAGAGCCGCCGCGAGTATGTCTGTCACGCCAGCAGGATTATCGCGCACAGCTGCCTCGATGGCACGTTTCAGCTGGTCTGGATCTGCCATTCCTGGAAACCGATCTGGCCCACAGCAGCTGTTGCATAGCTCCCTTCAAGAGGCCCCCCGAAAGCCTCATTGTCCCTCAGAATATCAGACTGTTCACGATAGAAACGAGAGAGCCATTTCAGCAGCGGAGTGTAGTTCTGTCTCTTTTGTGCGCCGCGTCACCGCAAATTGCGTCCACTTCAAGTTATTTCTCCAATACTAGACGGTAAAAATTCCTGAAAATTTGCATAATCACTATTATTAACGATCCAAGTGACCATGCAAAATTTAAGGAACATCGTATGGGTGATTCAAAAAATCGCTCGCTTCAGCTGCAATTTTGTAAGATAGTTCCCGGTGTCAGTGGCCACCCGCGCTCGCCCTAGGCCCTCGCGGGTCCTTCCCCGCTCGGGCCGCTACATTTGTGAGGTACCCCGCATAGAGCGAGGCCTCCGTCCACCGAGGAATAAAGGTTGTCGCTACGGATTATCGATATATATCAGCTGAGCTAGGCTTTGAGTTATCTGAGTTCGGAATGGTTGTTACGCGATCAGGAAAGTCTACGGATGTGCCACGTAACCGTGACACGGATATGATAAAGAAGGTGCGTGGTAGGAAAGTGAAGGAAGGAATATCTAAGAGTCATGTTACCCCCCATGCGTTGCGGGTCGGGAAGTCAACCTGTGGTATGAAGGTTGCTCCTGAGAGTTCTGCGAGTCATCATAGGGAGGCTCACCGCCGCGCGTAACCCAAGAGGGCGAACGGGCAAGGCTGCAGCGAAGCGATCGACGAGCAACCGAGCTACAGAACCAGAGTGACACACAAATACAGCGGGGAACTTGATACGCATAGAGCGGTCCGGGTAAGCGCCCACACGTGGTCTCTTACCCGGACCGCAGAAGGTAATGGTTGACGTTCGTAGGATGGTGGGCGTGCGCTAACGAAGCTGCGCAGTTGTACGTCGCGCGTGGCTGTCCCTGTCGTGCGGCCATGATGTCCGGGGCAATTCCCAAAATCCAAGGCACCTGACCAAAATCCAAGGCACAATCTCGCTCGCCCGCGCTGGCCAAAATCCAAGGCAACCGACCAAAATCCAAGGCACCTGACCGATTTGCAAGGCATCTGACCGAAATCCAAGGCTTTCGACCAAAATCCAAGGCGGGTGAGCGTTTTCCAGGGCGGGCAGCACTTTTAATGGGGTTTGGGTGCATGGAAGTTACGGTAAGCACTCCACTAGGTCTTGGTCGACTTCTACCAGCCTTAACGTTGGAAGAGGAGAAGTTCGCAATGAAAAACAGGAGCTCGACGCATGATCCCCAGGTTCGAACCCCGGGAAGGGCTTTTTTCCTACATTCTCTTTTTCACCACAATTCTCTTCCTTCTGCGACAGTTTTAACCCCTTTATCACAGTTTCCTCTATTGTACCACCTTTTCCCCAGACTCTGGAGTCCAGAGCTACTTCTATTCGGGTGTCCAGGGCCGTTAGTAACGGCCCGTTACTACACTTCCAACCCTCGGGTGACCTATTACCTATAACGCAAGGCCTTCGGGTTTGGGGTGAAGGTCGCCCGAAGGGCGACCTGAGTCGGGTTTCTGGTTCACGGGGGTTACGGTAAGTACTTGGCTAGGTCTTGGTTTTCTTTTTTTTTGACGCTGTGTAGTTGCGTGACGACCAGCAACGCAACGCAACGGTCGTCAAAACGCGCACAGGCCAAAAGGCAAGGAGCACATTTCGCTCGCCCCGCGCTGTCTCCTGGGACAGCGCCTTGGATTTTGGTCAGGTGCCTTGGATTTTGGTCGGTGCCTTGTTTGCCCTGATGTGCGGCGCATTTAGCGCGCGCCCGCCGAGCGAGCTGGACGGTGTACAGCTCTGTAGAAGCATATATGCGAGGGAAGAGTGGAAAACAGCAGATGCTCATGGACGAACGAAGTGTTGGGGGGAGCATGGAGCATATGGGAGCCGTGGTAGTCCACGAACGACGTACGCAAGCTCCCGCACGGTGTGTGCAGCGCAGTTGGCGCCATACGAAGCGGATAGTCGGCCAGTACGTTGAAGAGGTTGCTAGAAGTTTGTTTACGAACTTTCCCACCACCAGGGCCCCGCCTTGTGGAGATATACGCGCGTGACGTCGATGCAAAGAGCGAAAAGTGCAAAACATGCGGCGTGACGTGAGCGGAGCGATTGTCCCGTAGTGACGTAACTTTACACACTTATTTTGAGCTAACTAGGCTATAGATTGACACCGGGGCAAGTCGAATGTGATTATTTTTTTGGGTATGTGTAATCGTGCAAAGTTTGAGGAAAATTGAATGGTAAACAGCGAAAAAGATTCTTCGTCGATGCAGTCCGGTAGTAGGATCAAGCGGTGAGTGTCACCCGAAGAGCGTGCGCCCGCACGGGCCCCTCTGTGTAGTATGCTCTCTCGAAGGGTGGGGTTGGTGTAGTTGGGAATGGACTAGAACGCAAGTAGAGTTCTTGATGTAGATAGCTTGATTGACGGGAAGTTGCAGAGATCAATGGAAGACAGCGCTTCCGGAGGGCAAATGCAACTGAACTAGTCACGAGACTTCTCTCAAAATCTTAGTAACCGAGGAGACAGATGAGACACGAAACGGCTAGATATCTTTTACACAGACATCCAGAGTAGCGCACGCCCGATCCTGTCTCACGGCCAGCATTCTACACACCGTAGAACCTAACACCTTGCGGTGTTACTCATTGGTGTAAGAAATGAATGATAGATATAGCAAATGGATTTATGCAAAAAGTCTTGCAAAGTCTTACAGCAATACGATCAGATAGTGATAGTTAGAAATGAAGATATACCAGATCATCATCTTCTGGCGGGTCTTCAGCAGCAGGGGCTTCGGGGATGGGGGCCTCGGCTTCCTCGTAACGATAGGAGTCCACGTTGTCAACGGGGGGCAAGTAGCGGCGTAGGTTGAAGACCGTCTCGAGGTAGCGTAGAGGGCGTCCATCCAAAGTCTCGAGCTGATAGAGAGTGTTCGAGTTAGAGGAGTTCACCACGCGATATGGGCCGGATTAGCAGTTTGATTGCTTGAGTGAGTCTTTCTTGAACTTGAGTACCTTGTCACCAGGCTTGAAGATATGCATGTGAGCCAGGGTGCACCAATGTCCTGCAAAATAAAAAAATAATTTTCCGCAAGAAATTTGTGCAAAATACTCGCAAAATGCGCAAAATAACCGTAAAATACGAAAAATTTTCCTGTCGCCTCTATCGAGGCGACCGAGGCGATCCGAGTGCTACTAGGGCGATGCAGGTGATCACGGAAGGAGCAGGCAACGCTACGCTTATCGTGGGGCATCACGAGCACGCGTGGCCCGCATAAACAACTTCCGAACTATATGCGCCGCATCGTACTCGTCGAGCAGCGCATGAACTTAGCGCGCGCCCGTCTGATCGATGGCAATTTGCATCGGATCGCATCGCAAGGCCTGCCGCGAGGAAACCCATAGACGCTGAGGTTGGGAGAGGCATACGCGAAACCAGAACCCGCGAGAGGGGACACCAGGTGTCCGATACCTCCTCGAGACCGGATTCGCGAATGCAGACCCGGGAGTAGCTAGGGTAAGGAGATTACGTCAAGACCATCAAACTCCAAAACCCGAGCCACTCCGGGTCCCCCAACGTCAAGGGAATGGGAGGGATGGGAAAGAGCTATAACACTTTTTTGCACATCCACCAACACCTCCATATATTACTCCACGACTAGCTCACTAGCCAGTCATCGGGTGCCACAGCCCGCTCAAACTTTCGCGCTCGCCCGGGCCGCACACACAAGGGTGATCCTAATCACTTCGAACCACAGCTAGAGGTTTCCCCCACAAGAAATCGTTCCGCATTTCTCTACGATGGAAAACAAGTGTACAGCGCTATTACCATCGTTGATATAACTGTCAATGACGCAAACGGGCCAAGGTGATGACTCGTAGGCACCCGGTCCACTTGTGTACGCTCGAGGCTCAAATTTTAGGCATTTTTTGGCATTTTTCGCATTTTTCCTATTTTTCGCCTATTATTTTTCTTGCCGCAAATTGCGGCAAAATTGCAGATGGACAATGTCCAAATTTGGACAGTGGTTCACCCTGGTGAGGAGGCCAAGAACTACGCGCTCGAGGCTCTCCAAACTAAGAATGCCATCTTCACGGATGGCTCGGTAGTCAAGGACGTCAAGACCGGCGCTGCTTTGGTCGTTTATCGTGAGGGCGTAGAGGTCTACTCCAATTTCTGGAAGCTCTCCCCTTACGCTACTATTACGGATTGCGAACTCCTAGGAGTTCTGGAAGCAGTCCGCTGGATTGTCTCGACAGCGGGTGACGAGGCCTGGGAGATCTTCACGGACTCTCAGGCGGTACTCAAGATCTTGTCGTCCCGATCATCCACGGCCCGGTGGGATAAGGCGAGACAGATCTATCTGTCATTGTCCGAAATCCCTGGTAGGGTATCCCTTCGATGGGTACCAGGGCACAGTTCCATCAGTGCCAACGAACGGGCCGATGAGCTGGCAGCCAAGGGTGCCTCCATGAGGGAAGTCTCTGCGGAGACGGAAATCAGTGTGAGGACTCTTCGGCGGTATCAAGGAGAAGCTGGCCGTTTGTCACTGCGCAAGTGGTGGTCAGACAAGAGAGCCAGCCTGGGCACTTCTGTCAACGACTTCTTTTACTGCGCTTCACACGCTCGTTTGTGGATCCGCGGGGAAGTCACGGCAGCTAGCAGTGCCGTTGTATTCGGAAGGGCCCCAACCCCAGCCCATCTCTATAGATGCGGGGTGGTCAACTCGCCAGAGTGTGACTGTGGGGCGCCGGTGGGGAACACGCGGCACTACCTCCTCTCCTGTCCGCTCCTGGAGCAGGCTAGGAATAGGGTCAAAGGTGGTGTCCCCTACCATTTATATAAACTAATTGTTGATTTGAAGCGACGCAAGTCCTTCAATCAACTTTGTTCGGCCCTCATGCAGTATCTCGATGCTCGCAGGGGCTTATTGTAGTGCCGGGTAGGCACAACTGTTGGTTTTCCGCCTCTGTTTTGTACGAGGCCCACCGTTGAATATTTGCTGTAAAAAAAAACTGGAGCAAGCGTCGGAGGACTGGCGACTGGGACGGTGACCGCGAGGATGGAGGAAGATGCAGATGAAGTCGGTCGAAGCCTTAGAGCAGGAAGACGTGATGACTAATTCATGTATTGCTCGTTATTAAGGAAGTTTCAATCTGACCATAATAGCAAGCAGCACCATTGCCCTGGTCTATCAGAAGCTTTTGACCTGTGAGTGGAGGGAAGGTCGGATCGTGGACGGGTTGGGAAAACCAGTTATAGGGGTTCAAGGCTTTCTTCAAAGTTGCAGCTGCAACGAATAGCCGTTTAACTGCCATTTATGAGTTTAACAGTTTCCACACTGAATAGAACAATCATTGTGCCAAGTGTACGCTGCTTTCCACTCTATAACCATGACCGGTCCAATATCGAACACAACAAGAGAGCTTTTGGCAAGAACAACAGCACTACTATGACCATGATTATGGTAATCAATTAACTGGTCCGAATTGGTTTAGCCTTCTACATCATACCTTTACTACGACTACCGGATCAAACTCAATGGCAGAGGTCGAAAGGAGATCTCAGTATAGCCATACCAAGTCTTCTCGATTCGCCACCCCACATCCTGGGCCTTCTGAAGGGCGTACTCAGAGCTTCTGCGAACCTCAGCACAGAGCGTTCCGAATGAACCAAACTTCCCCTCTGTAGCGTCTCTCGCAGTGGAACAGACCTTGTTTAATTCTTCAGTCACCTCCAGTCCTCTTTCTCCCATAGCTTTTAACTCGTCATCCCGGAGTCTCACTGTGGTAGTCGTAGGAGACATATTCAACTTAGCGACGACCAAGGTCAGGTTGTACAGTGGATTCCTATAAGTCGACTTATCGATCTTTCTAAGGAGGTCCGAGCCAGTGCCCGGGACGGGAGTGTTTCTAAACTTGAACAAGACCTTGGAATTCTGACGCGGATAACCGCGATTGTATTCCTTGAGGAGATTCCCAGGGCCGGAACTACAAGGAAAAGGCATTGCTTGACAGACAACTCCAGCGGTAGTAGCATCTTACTATTTGCTAGAGAACGCGTTCACGCCATCAGCCCCGGGACAAACGATGTTCACAGTTTGGGGTAGCAGGGCATCGTGTCGAACCCTCAATTCCAGCGACTCTCGATTGAGCTGGGCGGCTGTGCCTTTGCTATAGAAGCAACCAACAGTGTTGTCTTTCAGGGTTAGGTATGTGCTAGTGAGGGGTGGGAGGCCCTGGCTTGCGTAGACGAGGCGTACTGAGGTAGCCAAGTACAGGTGGAGAATCAGCCTCCTACTAGGGGGGCGTATCGAAGGCATTCCCGACGGTTAGTAGTCAATGTAATAAAAATATCTGCAATTAAAGATCAAAGCGGAGGCAATGATGACGACGACATTTGAGGGGTGTGGCGACGATTGTGTGATATTTGGCCTACATTTTAGCCCATAGTTCAAGGGCCCCCCACATTTACAGTATAGGCATTATTATTCCGCCTCAATAAAGCTGTTGTGTTCCACAGGGGAGACGGTGGAAATTGGACCACCGCTCGAGGAACAAAGTCCCGCTCGCCCCAGGCGAGTCGACAACACTTGTCGCAACCTCTGCTACGACTATGCCAGTGGAATCGATAACTTCTCGCTCTCTTCAGCGACGACACCACTAACACACGGAAGCGCACGATCCACCTACAGGGCCTTTGACAATGTAAGACTAGTCTATCTGACACCTCTAGCCATCCTATCGATCGATATGGGCTATACGGCACATGTCAGCGAAGCTTCGAGCTGCCCATCCCTGGCAGTTGAGCTCTTGGAAATGCTCGTGACTAGCCCTAAGGGAGTTCTCATACTCGCCGAGAGCCCCAGAGGAGACGAAAAATGCAGATCCACGGAAACCTCTCTCTTTCCTTCTTTCTCCCTTCTAAAATCCTCTTTTCCCTCTCCTTTTCTCTTTTCTTTTCCCCCTTTTCTGGGACAACCTTTTCTCCCAGCCCGACTGCGTGTCGACCACGCATTCTCCCCACTAGACTATTTTGGTCCCACTAACCAAACCCGAACTTCGGGGTCGTCCGCTGTTATCAGCATGCTTTCCGTCTGATGCTCAGATCCATGACTACGAGAAGGCCATTGATTATAACAAGACCGCGTTGAAGCGTGCTGACTCAATGCCGGCTGCAACGTGAGGTCTCTCTGCCCTTGCCTGCAATGGAGCGCCGTGTTCGTGCAGGTGTTCTGATTCGCGCAGGGATCTAGCTCGCCTTTATCTGGACCTGAGTCGCTATCAGGATTGCATCCAGGAGATCCACAGGCACTTGGCGGTGCCGCACGACGAGGCAACGGTGGACCAAGTGACGGACAGGTAGGCCAACGCTATCAACGGCCGCCGACAGCCGTTCACTTGGTCAGAATACGAAGCTACCTCCTCCTCTCCGAGGCCCATCAGAAGCATCATGACTCTCGGGTACGTCACAGCGAGGAGGATGTCGCTAAGTGCCCGCTCTCTCAGATACCAGGCCAAGATGCCGCGAGAGCTGGGCAGTTGATACCGCAGTACGGCTGCCCGAATGACAACTCTGTTCGCTTCGTATCGCCTCGGTCCTGCGGACTAGGTCCCTGGATGCTCTGAAGGAAGCCGAGGAATTGGCTGTGAAGGCCCTCGCTGCCGTGGGGGTCGTCGTAGGGAAGAAGTCGGGCACCGGTGACGACGAGGACGCGGACGTGATGCCTCTCAAGAAGCTTGCCGGGGACGTGCATTACCAACTTGGTAAATCTGCCGCTCGACCGTCGAGTTGTTAAGGCGACCGAACAAGAATGGTTCCGAGATGAGTTGAAACTCCCAAGCTTTTAGTGGTTCAGCAATCGGAGGCCGAAGAAGGCCCGGCATATTGGTTCCTTAGGTTGCTATCTTGAGCATCGCGAACACAACTTCGATGCTGCCGTCGGGCAGTACACCACCGCCCTGGAGCTTGATGAAGGGAAGGGTAGCCTCTGAACCCTCTGCGGCTGGATACCCAGTTCGGCCTTCAGAGGAGGCCCTCATGGCACTCGCGCGCCTCCGCTTGTCCCGGGGCGAGATCGACTCCTGCGAGAGGACGCTGAGGGCGTTGTTGCGCGTTAACAAGGACCACGAGGATGCAGGTGGGGTAAGCCTTCGAGGCTTAGAAACCACGTCCGCTCTCTCAGACATGATGCTGGCCTCGGTGATGGCCTCCAAGGCTCAGAAGGCACTGGCGGCATCCTCAGGGTACTCTACTGAGGAGGGCATTCCGATCGAGGCCACAGACGAGTAGACGACACGCCTCTGGTCCCTCTGGTACTCACTCGTCCGTGGCAGGTTCAAAGCAGTCGTTGGGCACTACAAGGAGATGCTGGATAAAGACCCGTCCAACTTCAAGGCCCTCGGCCAACTGCTGCTCCTACTGCGGAAGACAGGGAGGTGGTGCTGCTCAGCCCTCACGATGCTCACGGGCCCCTGATTATCGCAGACTGGCGCATCTGGGCCCGAAGTACCTCGATAAGGCCGCCAATAGCATCGCCAAAGGGGTGGAGGCCCCTCCTGGCCTCAGGCATGCCCCTCTCGAGCCGCCACCGCCCCGCTATTATTATCATTCAGGTTCTGTCGAGGCATGCTGTCTCGATGGCTCAACCAACCGCAGGTGAAATTTTTCAATATGCCTCTTGAGAGTGCATCAGAGTAGAACGTCGTCAGGAATAGTCTAGCTGCTAGACTCTAGCATGAGCACTAAGAGGCGTCCCATTACAGCAGGGTCACCCTGCCAGGGTGTTCCTCATCGATATGCAAAGAGCAAAGCGGCCGGTCCATTGACTAACATTCGTCGGCTTGATAGTGAAGTTTATTATCTACGCTTTGTATATTCAAAAATGTCAAAGTGAAACGCTCAATATATTTCAACTTGAAATTTTCAAGGTATAAGTGTAAGTGATAGACTTCACTTTGTAGAATTGCCGAATTATTTCCGATTGTTGTGGTAGGAGGCCATCGTGGAGTTCAACGCCTCGAGGAAGGACGTCGAGTATCGTGGTGACGCTATCATGCACATGATCGAGATTTATCTTTTCCCTGACGCGAGTGATGGCTGTAGCCTCGAGGTCAGCCGAGGTCGGCGTCGCCTTGGTATGATCACTAAGCAGGGCCTCGATCCCACTGGCAGCCCGGTAATGACGAACATTGCAGAGGCTAAGGACCTTTGTCGGGAAATCGCCGAGCGAGGAAGGCAGGGGTGGAGCCCGAAGCTGAGGGTTCTGAGGAGCCAGGCTGACCTTCTAACGCGGAACAAGGCGACAGTAGATGCCGCGCTCAACGACCTCATGGCCTTGTACGGCTCGTCGCCTGGTTCATCGTATGCTGTTCTCTCCCTGTAAAGGTTTAACGAGTCGAGAGCCTACGTTCCCGCCTCACTGGCGATCTCCCAAGGACTGGTGCTGTCGAAGCAGAACTCGAAGGCTCGGAATCAACTCAAAAGGATCTGCGAGTTTGCCGTGAACTCGTGAGCTGCAACAGCAATGCCGACCATTCGGGCATGACGTGCTTGACATTGAAGATACAATCCCGACTTTGCTGATGACTTCGAGAAGGCTTGGCTGCTCTTGGCGGACCTTTATATATCAAGTGGCAGGTGAGGGACGAGTCTTTGCTCGGCGAAAAGAGTTGTTGGCATTTTACCGTATCTAGGTACGATCTAGCAACGAAGCTGTGCGTGCAAGCGAGAGATCAGAATCAGTCGTGTGGTCGAGCCTGGGAGCTGCTCGGTTTGATCTACGAGAAAGAACAGGCCTATAAAGACGCTGCCTTGTGAGAGGAGGTCAAAAGATCAACGTCACATGAGGAGGTGTTTGTGAGTATCAGACACTACCAGAAGGCTTGGGAATTGTTCTGCGAGCGCCGGGCAGCCGTTGGGTACCGGCTCGCCTTCAACTTCCTCAAGGCAAGGCGATACGTGGATTCCATCCGCATTTGCCATAAGGTAACCGAGTTCCCATCATCGCGATCATCTAGTTTATCTAGGTATTGGCCCTTGATGAGCATTACTCTCGGATACGACGAGACATCTTGGACAAGGCGCGAAGCTATTTGAGATTATGAATAATCTTGTCGTACAGCTAGCATGAGCATGTGAAGCTGAGTACTTTCGATAACACTTTGGATTGGTGTTGAACTCAGTGGTCGAAAAGACTGATTCCGAACGGTGATGCCACGCCCCAGAGGGTGGCAAGTTCGCCACGTGACACTGATCAGACGCTATAGCCGCCTCGTTATCAGCTGATGTTGGGAACGAAATTAACATCATCGAGAACCGATGTGAACGAAAGCAACCGGTAGGACACTAAACATGGTTCCTCCAGTAGTAATCGGAAGGCCTGAGTAACACGGGGTACCGCACTCAGTGTCACATCCTGCTGTACGCCTACCCAGCGGATCGGGGGTTCATTGCCGCTTTGTTCGTCCGGTGCCGACGAGCAATTCAGACCGCATAAAACAGGCTGATATGTGACCGATCCGGTCAATGCCAACGACGGTTCGTTCTTCGAGTCGAATGCCACTCATGAGCTATGGGCCACGTGACGTGGCCCACGTCACCTCATCAGCCGTGACACTGCAAACGCAAAAGGTAGTTGATCAATGGAGGATGTTGAGTTGAGTACGATGTTTGTGCCCTTGACAAAAGGGTGAAAAGTCTAACTTTCACCTCCAAAGATCGAATGCTAGCCCCGAAGTATTCATCATTGGAATAATAGCAAGTAGCACCATGGCCCTCGAGTAAAAGATCTGTTCCGTTGAACGGAGGAAAGCCCTGAGATAGAAGCACGAAGAGGAGGGAACCCTCAACCTTCTATAGTGCGGGCTACATATAGAGAACAATGTTCTCAGAGAGAACCAGATCCGGGGAACCTCCATTCATACATCGCTGTTTCATGCATTGCAGGTTTTGTCCACGATTGTTTCATCCATGGTAGGGTTCATCCTGCTCGTTTCGGCCATGTTACTTCCGTCCATCCTCTTTCATACACACGTCCTTCGTCCACGGGTCTTACGTACATGATTCTTTCATCGATGCCGTTTCGTCCAATCATGCTCTAACTCTTCTTTCGTCCAGGGCTCTTCGTACAAGCCGTTCGTACACGTGCGTGCCATCCACGCTAGCTTTAGACATATGTGACGTCGCGGCGTCACATATGTCTAAAAGTAGCGCCGCCCGTGGAGCCGGAGGCTGCGCCGCCCACTCCACCGCTTCCGCCTCTGCCACTTCTTTCCTTCCAGGATTCGAGCGCGCGGCCATCGCCGCTATTACCATCACCCTCTTTGTGTTTAGAATCTCGCCGCTATATGTACTGCCTGTACAGTACTGGTGGATGACCGACGTTGACGATTGAGCACTCCTCCTCATCGGGTAGACTCTGTGGCGATCCCACTGGGATCATCCCAGTGTCTGAAGGTTCCAAACATGAATGGAACCATTGGCTCCGAGGCAAGTTGAGTGGGTGGGGGATCGGATGGGCGGTATTTTGTCGGGACCTAATCATTAAGTCTTAATGTGTGTCTTATGGGTGAGTAGATTAGGAGTTCATGTTCATATTCGTGAGGCCGTGGGTTCTTTTCCTCCGGTTAACATTTGCGTGTCGTCAGTTTCATATTTACGAACCACGATTGGACGAATGAACTTTTTTCGAAAAGATCGTGGTCGAATAGATCACAATGGGCATATCTTTGGAGCCGGAGGCTGCGCCGCCCACTCCACCGCTTCCGCCTCTGCCACTTCTTTCCTTCCAGGATTCGAGCGCGCGGCCATCGCCGCTATTACCATCACCCTCTTTGTGTTTAGAATCTCGCCGCTATATGTACTGCCTGTACAGTACTGGTGGATGACCGACGTTGACGATTGAGCACTCCTCCTCATCGGGTAGACTCTGTGGCGATCCCACTGGGATCATCCCAGTGTCTGAAGGTTCCAAACATGAATGGAACCATTGGCTCCGAGGCAAGTTGAGTGGGTGGGGGATCGGATGGGCGGTATTTTGTCGGGACCTAATCATTAAGTCTTAATGTGTGTCTTATGGGTGAGTAGATTAGGAGTTCATGTTCATATTCGTGAGGCCGTGGGTTCTTTTCCTCCGGTTAACATTTGCGTGTCGTCAGTTTCATATTTACGAACCACGATTGGACGAATGAACTTTTTTCGAAAAGATCGTGGTCGAATAGATCACAATGGGCATATCTTTGGATCAACCGCCCATGGACGAAAGAATCGTGTACGAAACCGGTTATGGATGAAAGAATCGTGACCGAAACATACACTTTTTCGGTGTACGAAAAGATCATGAATGAACCGAAATTTGACCAAGCCTTGGTCACCAAGGATATGGTGAATCTTTCCGGTGCACTCTGCATCGATCCTCGGGAATACGAGGAACGGATCAGACGATCAGCCGATAAGCTATGACGGTCGAAACAATCTTGGATCGAAGCTGCAGTGGACCAATCGATCATGGACGAATCGCGGTACACCCAGAACTGGGGATACCCCGGCGGGGAACCTCCATTCATACATCGCTGTTTCATACATTGCAGGTTTCGTCCACGATTGTTTCATCCATGGTAGGGTTCATCCTGCTCGTTTCGGCCATGTTACTTCCCTCCATCTCCTTTCGTACACACCTCTTGCTTTAGGCGCTCGCTAAGCAAGTTGCTTAGCTCGGCGAAGGCGAAAGGAATGGAGGTGGCTACTATGATAACCTGCTTGGGTGGCGACATTCCATA
>JABANP010000807.1:0-16579 GCA_013115135.1 Perkinsus olseni | reverse complement strand
ACCGCCGATAGTCCTGATGCACGAGCCTCCGCCGACGCAACGACTTTTTCGCGGAACACTGACAGCAAGTGCAGCAACGCCGGCAGGAAGAGCTCTCACTCATCGGCCAGCGTCGCCACCTTCAGGCCGTAGCTCTGCGTAGTAGGGATTCCCTACTACAGCCGAGCAGGCTGTAGCCAGCATTCGCGACCGAGCTCCGCGTAGCTCGCTGGAACGTCCGAGTCGTGCGGTAAAGACTCTTTACCGCACGACTACGTTACTTTACGGTGAGAGGCACATCCCTGAAAGTGATAAAAATATATAAGCCCGCCACTCTTGGTACGAACCTGACACCAGACTAAGACCTGACTCGGATCTCTGCAAGGATCCTACAGATCCATCGCCGCGGCTACGAGGAAACTATGTAGGGTACTATAAAGTAGCCGTATGCGTACATGGTTTCGAGTTTTGCGAGAAACTTGCAGTATTGCGAGGTGAATGATGCGGAGGTTCGCCGACTTCGTTTCGTACCCTGCAAGCCCTACCTAGTAATACGCCCATCATAACTTCGCCAGAGCCATCTTATTCTTTGTCTTGTACCCTTGGGCAGCTCGAGAGCACAGCACGCCGAGTCACGGCCGTAACAGGTCGACCTGATGTCGGGTCGTACGCTTTCGACCTATACGCAGCGAACAGGCCTCTCCTCGGGGTCGGGAGTCGAAGCGAATGTGAAACCTGATCGAAGTGGATAACCATAGCAATCTCGCTAAGTGGTCTTATCCCTCTGAGCAGACTTCATCTTACATCTTCAGCTGATCGTCTTCGACTCCGGCTGCGATGAGCACGGCTGGCATGTTCGCTGCATACGGGTGGAGAGAATAGAAGATGAGTAAAGCTTACAAAAGCTGGCCGAGGAAAGTCTGGAAACTATGCGGTGGGTGTGATCACTTATCGGAAGATGTGCCCCTGCTTGAGCTGTTTTGAATCTTGCATGCTCGACCTGAAGATACCTCTGCGCGCGTATCTTCGAGTTGAGCATGCAAGATACGAAATAGGTCAGGTTATGTCACGTGATCCCGTTTATGACAACTCTCAACTCAGCAGTTCTCTCAGAAACTCGATCTTCATGATTTCTAGGCTTTGCTTTTATGCGTATGGATGTGGTCGTCCTTCACAGCTGGATGAGGGAAAGATGTTACAGATACTCTATGGAGACTCGAAAACGGTGAGTGAGTCGTACACGTATCCCTCCAGGTTGAACACGCAGGATGATTTCAGGCTCTCAGTCATCACCTAAGCATCGCATCCTCATAAACAAACGCCATTTTCGCATGCACTGAGGTTCCTGTAAAGTTGACCTAGGTCTCAGGTTGGAGGCTCCGTTGCCCATCGAGTTGCTCAGAGATTTCCGATCAGAATTCCGATGGCCTACTCTGGCATAGGGACACACCGGACTCTGAGCAACATCGCCGGTCCGAACATGCAAGGGTTTCATTCTCCCATTCATTCATCTTCGATCGAGCGCGATTGTAGTCCCGATGAACATTTCTGTCCGAGTTTAGCTCTTCACCTAAGAGAACTGTGATTCCTATCTCAGGGTTTTCCGAGTTCATATGAGAAATTCTCATTGAGAATGATTGCTATTAATCTTTTCCTCTCTTTAGTGGCCGCATCTCTAATCTGGGGTTACCACCTACCCGAGTTCAGTGAGCGTGCAGCACCAGCTGCAGGAATCGTGTGGTCAAGACTCTTAACCTCTTGGCTCTTGACTCAAGAGTGTGTCACCGATTGGAACTACAAGATGCTGCCGATGTTTGAGGAGTTTCAGGCCAAAGGGAGAGGGCACAACGGAACTAATGTGAGGTTAAGAACTTTGGCTAGTGCCAGGGACCCTGGCCCAGGGGCATGGCTGGATCAGCGACGCTGGTAGGACGTGATTCCCCTAACTGTATTTGACATGATTGCCGATTTCAACGAGAAGCTGGGAGACAGCCAAGCAAGCCATCATGCAAGATGTAGCCAACTCCGGCGAAAGTGGCGATCCTGCGCCTCACTCCTTCTTTCTTGCCGTCACTGACGAAGACATCCAAGGTAAATTGGCAAGCGAGGAGCATCACCCATATCTCGCGCCTTCGTGAGAAGAGAAAAACCGGTGCTCGTACGTACGATAGGTGGCTTCAAAAGCTTATCAAGCGTCCAGGATCATCGTGCGTTGGCTTTCATCGATTTACTGATTGCGGAGTAATTTCAGGTCCACGCTATGGCAACGTCGATGGCGGTTCTCTGCGAATGTGTATTCGCTCCTGTGAAATTCAAATGATCTGTTCTTAATGGAATAGTTGGAATCAAGGCTTGTGACTTCTCAGCACTCTGAAAGAGAATCCTTACACGTGTGGACTCTCAGCAAGGACGCGAAGCTTCTGGTGTGACACCGCGTGACGTTCCACTTCAGTGTCGAGCTTACGAGAACTTGTACTACACCTCCTCTGGGAGGCCACCAAGATGAGTAACAGATACATGAGGAGGAATCCTTTGGCCGCAACTATCTGTCTCTCAGCAACCAACTTGCACCGTATTAACTAAAGACGCTGTCGCTGCTCTCATTCCTAGAGACCGTCTTTTTATGTTTGCATGCATTGCCCCTCTCGTCCAGTAGTCCCGGACAGATACTACCTTCTTTACTACCTATTGCATGTCACAAGTGAAAAGTGGACCTTCTTGAGTATTCTTCCCGACGTTCGCAGCGTGATATCTACTGGGAGATGAGTATAGAATCAATCACAACCGATAAAGGTTGACGAAGTTCGTCAGACGAATCAGAATCTAAGAAGATCGCCGAACATTTTCCTCCATGTCTCCGACTATTGATGAGAGTTGCCTAATTATTGCGCTCTTGTTATCTGGTCATGAGATGCCACAACCTTCGCAAGGGCTCTCCGTGTTAGAGTTGTTAGCAGAGTCGTCCAGGTTCGGTGCGCCAATGTATATGCGTACGCATACGAAGTTTATCGATCTTTACGAGTAAGCTATTCTCGTAGTTGCCCCTTTTCATATATTTGCTCTTTCCGGCCGATCGTGTTCGTCACTCGCGGACTGGTCCTACTATCGTTAGTGCTCCTATAACTCCCTTAACAGTCCGTCTCGATACTCGCAAGTATCACGCCAAGATCTTTTCTCAAGCTTCTTATATCTACAGTGAGCATGTGCCGAGTTCTCCGTCCACAACTTCGCGGTGAGAATATGTCTTTCGACTCTCAGCCGTCCCGCATGCTACGGAAGACAAACTTATCTTTGTGAGTTTGCAGGGGGAATCTTGCTGCGCGGCACAGCCTGTGCCACACAAAACCCGCCCGTCGAGCTCGGTTCCGTCTGCGATGCGCGAACAATCCAAAACACCTTAAACTCAGCCTCATCAACTCGCACCGTTTTGCGGGCAGCCACCAGGGTATCCAAAGCCCGGCGGGCCCGACGGCGACTCGTTCGCCAACTGAGCTCATACCGTTTTTGATATGGTAGCTCGGGAGTGGCTAAGAAGGTCAGATTTAACTTAACTGGCTTAACGCCCAGCGGGCGTCGCCCACCAACATGCTCTGTGTCCTATCTTTCGCGTTCCCCGCAAGATCCCGCAAGATGCTCAAATGACTGGCAAACTCGATAAAACAATGGCCAAGTGACGTGAAACGTAGTAAACTTAATGTGGACGTTAATGCTTCTTTTTGCTCTTCGCTTTGACGCCTTTCTTATGTACAGTTTTCTTCTTTCCGAGGGTCTTGTCGATCCTCTTGCTCGTACCAAACTTTTTGCCCGCGCCAGTTTTACGTCTAAAGAGCAACAAAATTGATTTTTCTCCAAAACACAGAATTCACGATGCCGCCGAGATTAGAACCCGCGGCCTAATCATGTGCAACCACCTGCCCTCCCGCTAGGCCAATCTTCACAGTACTACTTCGGGATGATCTTCTTCTGCTGTTGCACATTTTCTTGACCATCCTTAGCCACCTCCTGTCTCAACTCGGCAATTCGAGCATCAACAGCATCAGCATCATCATCGAACAGTGAGGTGGATGTTGTAACCATCACACCTAACAAACCGGCACGAATTCACAGCGGAGCGAAGCCGGCTTATCGACTGACGATTTCATGCCACTCATTTTTGATTCATCCGATAGTCTATACTCAATCACACTAGCAGTTCAGAGGACCGGTAAGTACTTCGAGCGTCGTGACGATTCTCAACTTTTGCCACGCCAATAACCCAATCACTACTCGCTTCCTCAGATGACACCAGAAGGAGTTTGTAACTACCTATGACTCGGAGAAAACTCAAAACCGAAACTCATCTCAGACTTTACTCAGCGGGAGAAAATCTGCAAACACAATAGTACACCTCAGGGCGCACGGAGGCATCTCACCGCGCATACCCCACTTTTCAACTATAATCGTCGCAGGCACACGCAAGATCAGCGTTCCAAAGGCCAAGCCATGTATTGTGATATTGTCTACGGTGAGACTCGAGAGATTTATTATCTCACTGTCGACGATTGATCGAAATTAGTCTCTCCAAGATCAGTCTAGTCCGATTCAATCCGGCGGATTACACTCGGTCTTGTGGGTAAATTTTACACAACAAAAACTCACAACAGCTGCAATTTTCTGCCGTTGAAAATTCTTCTGCTAGGCCCGAAGCAATCACCATTCTTCAGCCTTCGCGCCCTCCATGGCCCGATGATTCGGCCGATGTTCGCCGATTCACAACAGCGCAGTTTAGAAACCTCGAAACACCAACCCAGGTTTCTTATTACCCCCAAATCGATCACCATCGCCCTCATTCTCAAAGACAGTTTCCTCAGACTCGCCCGCTGCGGTCATTCCTTGGCTTTTCTCTTGCGCAGGAAGATGGAGCAGTTCGGACTCCTCAGAGTCTCCGAACGCCTCGGCCATATCTTTCACGGCGCGAGCCCACCGGTTGTGAACCTGCGAAAAGAATACTTCCTATCCACACGAAAGTGCGCTTTTCGAGTGGAAACTAAATTATACTCGTCTGCCATGGTAGATTATACGGTTCACGCGAGAGTGTGCTGAAGGAAACGCGGAACAATCTAAGTTGTTTCTTCTCCAACATCACGTAGGTCAACCATCGCAAGAAAATTTTTGTCAAAAAGTTGAAGATTTTTCCTAATAAATGGGAAACCATTAACGAGAAATCAAGATTTGATATCCTTATTTTCGGCAACCCGACTACTACCTCATCACGCATTTCCTTCCGTTCGGCCACCCTCTCCTCCGCCGCTTTTTTCTTCTGCTTTTCCTCTGCTTTCTCACGTCGCTGCTGTTTTCGCTTTTGGAACCCTCTCAAGTAAGTTGACTGAAGAATACCATATGCTCCTCAAAAATAAGAAAAAATATTTTAAATATCGGCGGTTGTGATATTCTTGACGCGGCCATTACAACAGTTCAGAAATTTGAGGGAAGGGCGACCGAAATGGCGCAAGGGTGAGTATAGACGACAGGGAGATTCTGTGGCTCGCCCGAGAGCGATACTGAACGAAAAGATGACATTAATTCAAGACTGAAGGACTTTTCATTTCCAAAAAAGAGAACGCCTCCCGGGCCGCGTTGACAATAACAACACTGAGGCTAATAAATTAAGATTATCGAATGCAGTGGTATGAAAAAATAAAATCCAATTATTACGAGACTTCAATACCATAACATTCCGAAATCATGAAGCATAGAGTACGAACAATTTAATATCATCGACCATCCCAGTGACACTACCCTCGATTTCACATCAAAATTGATGACCAACCCCTTCTGCTGATTGTGCTTGTCTTTGTGCAGCCGAGTGGACGAGGGTTTAAAGGGCATCTTTGGCGAAGAAGCTGAGGAATCGGTTCATACCATCGTACGCGTATGATGCGATCCGAAAAGAATCATCCATACCACATTTCCCGAACTTCGTCAACATTCCACATGAAACCAGCGTGAAACAAGGCAGACCTCTCTGGTGTAGCAATACCGACTTTCACAGGTTAAATTAAAACCATCGGGCGCTCCTGAAACTCGGGAGAGTCAGCCTGTTGAACACTCCCTTCACTGCAAACTGAGACTTGGCCATATCCCAGGCGCTCGATAAACTTCCCGCGAGTCCCGAGCTCTCAGGATAGTTTCTAATGTAAAATTAAAACCTGCGAGAGTTCCTAAAATCCAGGATAGACCCTCTATCAAGCACCTAATCTGATGTACGCTTTAAAACGAGTCACGGTTATATCCCAGTTGTGCTTCCCGGGAATCTCAGGCCCGTCTTTTGCACGTAAAAATGAAACTGGCGAACGCTCTTGTACTTCAAGACATGTCTATTGCGCACCTCTATTGATTTGGAAAAACTTAGAGCAAGTGGATAATTCAGCCGGATTTGATGTAATTGGGAGTGCGTCAGGCAAACGAAAATCTTGCTTTCTTGCTCTCACTTACTTTTCCCCAATATCACGCCGGATCTCGTCGAGTCCGGCCCCTATCATTTTTCTAAGCAGTGTAAGGATTTGAGGCAGCCGATTTTCCCTCAGGACTTTGCTTCACTATGGGAGCCATCACTTCCCGCTTCTCTCGTCCAACTTCCTCTTCATCTGCAGCCTCCGAAAGCGCGATCAACGCTGAGGGCATCGTGGACTTCATGCACTTTATAGGGCAATTGAAGACCTTGCGGTAAGCGGGTTGATGAGATTCATGCGTGCTTGGACATCGTGGTTTGAGGCATAAGGAGAAGTCACTCAGGATCTGGCCTTCCCAAACCGGGTTGCAGGCTTCCAGCGTTTTATTCAATACCGTGTTTTAGAAATTCTTACTCACGCTCGTACGTTTGCCAGCAGGAAATGTCTCCTATTTCAGTAATGTATTCTTTCGTCCTTTATGTCTCTTTTTTTCACTCTTCTTCATCTTTCCGTCAGAAAGTTTTTTCTGTTTCAGACGAACTGGCTGGGTGCGTAGCGGCGTCCCCGATCCCGAGTCCGACTGCGACCACATGCATCGGTGCGCGGTCATGGCCATGCTCACTCCTGCGGATAAGAAAGACTTCGACCGGCAAAGGACGATTAGGATGGCTTTGGTAGTATCGGGTGGTGAGGAATTTTGGGGAAGCGTTCTAGAATTGGAAAATGATGGGAATTTTCGACTGGAAAAAGGCTCCGTTTCCTCCATTGTCGTTATGCAGTCTCTCGCGAGGTAAGATCTGTAGGGAGCGTGGGAAAAGATCGAAAATGAAGACTTTCGGGTTAAGGGATAAGAAAAAAATCTGTTGCATTTGGGAAGGGACAGAGAAGACTGGAAAAAACAAAATGGTAAAATTCGGAAATTTGTCGTTGAAATGGATTGAGAAAGTCGGAAGCCACGGGCGAAGGAAGGAGGTGTAACTGGCGGTAGCATTGAATACAGAAGTCGGCGTTCTCAAGCGAAAATTTTCATGCCGGAATAATTCCGGCGGAATTTCCGGAAGTTTTGGAATTTTTCGGTTCTGCGGCAAAGTCTTTCAATGCTGTTGAAGGCATCTGGCCCTCTTTGAACGGTATACGGCTGAATCATTGTCTTGTCCTTGGTGACTGCGTGGGTATATCTTGCGACATTTCTGATGAAATTTTGGTATAATTCGGTTTCGGGGAATTCTTGCGGCGTCTGGATGCTCATTTGAAGACTGTGAGCGGCTGCGTGAGCGATAATGTGAATGAGAAAAATTTCTAAAAATTTCTGGGAAAATTTTGGGCAGCAAACCGGGGGGAGTTGAGCTTTTGGTCGTGTCAGTGGCTGAAAATACGACTTTCGTGTCTGCCGGTAAGCTACACCATTTCCAGACCAAATTAGTAAAATCTCAAAGCAATTAGTTTTATGAAAGACCAATTCAGTAGAGCCCCAAAGAAATCACGAATAAGTACGGAAAGACTCACAATCGTCAGCCTACATGAAGTAAGCACTCGGCATCCTACAGATCGCAGGTTAAAGTCTAATCCTTACACACTCGAATTAAGGCTTCGACTGGCATGCCTGCACAGTTGTTGCTGAGCAACGAGGGTAAAATGTTTGGGCGTTATTGCAGCGTCGTATACAAAGTTGCATAGTAACCGCATCAGCCCCTTTTTGGAGCAACTTTCCACAGCACGGCAGGAGGTAATCTGCCTTCGTTTTGCCTCCGTTCCACCGCTCCTCCCGCAACTCATGGCCGGAGCCCCGGAGGAGGAGGGACGAATCGTACCGGACGATCCGGAAGCCGATCTCGCGTGCCGACTA
Source organism: Perkinsus olseni (assembly GCA_013115135.1). Classification (NCBI taxonomy): domain Eukaryota; phylum Perkinsozoa; order Perkinsida; family Perkinsidae; genus Perkinsus; species Perkinsus olseni. The sequence goes on along the minus strand of JABANP010000807.1, from coordinate 8,323 downwards.
AATTGCTCGGGGGTTTTACTAATTTGCTCTGGGGTTTCACTAAGTAGGTCTGGACATGGTGTAGAAGAACAGTGTAGTATCTTTTATTCTGTTTGGTGCCTGGTTCAACCTCGTTGGAAGACCGTCTCTACTGGTGTGCCTTGTGGACAGGTCCATGATCTGGCCGAGGCCGTAGCCGGGGACATCACACCGTTTTGTGGTGTTAGTAAGGAGGAGAAGCATCAACTCGAGCGGGAGGTGATCCGGAGAGATTTTTTGGGGGGGGGGGGCGGGGAGCGAGGGGGAGATCGATTAATGAATTATGAAGTTGGTCGGCCAATGGAAAGTTGCTCTTGACCGGAAGAAAATTTTTTGCGCTGGGTCCCGTGGAACAAGACGAACCATCTGATAATCTTGCATGAAGCCCAGGAGAGATGGGAAGTGCAAGAAAGTTACGGCACGGTGCGATTGGACCCGTGAGCCGGTATTACCGGCGTTGGACTATAAACTCACACGTCGTGATCGATTTTGCGATTGGAAAAAACCTTTTCTCTGAGCTCGGGTAGCATCTCGAAGAAGCCGAGCACATCGGTGGAGGTCTGACTTAGCTGGTGGAAGGGTGATGGACAAACATTTTAGGAAAGTGCGGATGTCGAGTTGTCGAGTGTTTTTATTGCTGTGGAATGGCGGTGTGATTGGCTCGAGTCGCTCACCGATTGATCGCTGGATCGGTTTTGGTATGCATTCGTGTGGTCAGGGTTTGAAGCGGATGTTGTCTTCCTTGCGCGAGGACCCTGGGAGTCGCGGTACCGCACAGGAGATTGAAGATTTATGGAATGAATTTGAAGCTGGCGTGACGCAGGAGGTGGGCTGTGGTTCACTGTTCGAATAGTGGCGCGGTTAGGGGGGTTGATTATTCAGCGGAGGGCCGTGGGATCGAAACTCGGAGGGAGTTTTTTATTTTTGTCAGGCAATTTATGCCAAGGATATTGATAAGTTTGAAATGGTTTTGCAAGCTTACGAATATGAAAAGGCCCATGAAGGTGAAAGAAGGGGGATGTGAGAGTAGTGAGTTGGCGGTGTTTGCGCTCAGGCTTGGCCATGCCGACTTTCTATGAAACCACTGAAGGGATATTCAAAACCTCGCTCTTCCAAGCCTTGGACACCGAGGTGGGCAGGCCGTTAGTGTTGCTGTTTGATGATGGAACGACCCAGGTTCGATCCCGGCGGAAGCGTTTATTCGAGGAACGCGAGCAGGACCCTTCTGTGGAGCACTTGCCGAATTCAACCGAGCAGGCAGATGTTGAGGAGAATGACGAGCAGATGGAACGGGAAGAGGAGGAAGGAGCACCCCCTGCCAAGAAGGCTCGTACGGGCGATGGAGACACCGAGCCTGCGGAGAAGTAAGAACGATGATGATTGAAGAGATTTTTGGTAATTCTCTTGATCAGGGCCACGGGCAAAGCAGTGTTAGTGGAGGAGGTTGAAGTAGAAGCAGATGAGGATACTACGACCACTACTGCTGGCTCGACCACGAACAAATCGTAGTGAATTGGAGATGCTCAAGAGCGTCGTTTCGACTGGTGGTTGCAATTGGACTTGAATTCGGTGCTTGCTGAAATTTGGAAAATTAAAACAGTTTTTTCTTCCATAGTTCGCTACTGGTCCAGTAGGTCTGCTACGGTCTTTGGTCGGCACGGTGTGCAGGATTGAAGCTAAATCATTCGGCGTGCGCTGATGTATCTTTGAGGATCCTGTCCGTATTCGAGAATTTTATAAAATACGAACGGAATCTATGATGGTTTCTGTGATTGTATGACGGAAAATTGGAGAATTTCGGAAGAGGAAGAATCCTTTAGAAAACCATGTGCTGGAGTAGATCGGGAATGTAGGGACTCGCACTCCGACGTATCGTCTTATTTGGGCGCCTCCGGGCTTCACGGCGCCTTGGGCTCGCTGCTAGGCTACACTACTGTTTCACATCCTCACTTTGACGCGTGCTTAGTAGCAATTAAATTTTACACGTACCGGCGAGAACGAATAGAGTCACAGTTACACCAGTGAAACGGTTCATATGGTCGTAACGAATAGTGTGTCAATAAGGCAGGTTCAAACTCTCAGTGGTTGCCGCGAAATTAAATTTTTCGACTATATTCCTAGTTAATTTGGAGCACCGTACCCGTGTGTTTCCTTTCAGAGGGTCTTCCCTGCCCATCGAAGTAATTGCGGAGGTCGAAACTGCCGAGTAGGGTTTTCTGTCTTACCGCTACTGCTACCTGTTCAAAAACCGTTTCATAAGCAAGAAAGATTGTCCAGTAAATCACTATCGCAGTCCAACACCGCCGAGGCTATTCTGTTCCAATAATGAGGAAGTATCTTTGGGAATTACTTGGGCTTTTAGTTGAGTGTCAAATCAATCGGGCTGAGGTACTTGATCTTGTTTCTCGGATTCTCGATAAGTGGCTGCCCGGCTGGTTCGAGTGCATTCTAGGGACGGTTGCCATACAGAACAACGGAAAAAGGTTTTTCTCGCGGAGGATGCGAATTCCGTGTCGTTTTTAGGGGCAGCCTTATTCACTTGAGTATGAGGTTGGGGAGTAGAAGTAGAACGACGTCGATCGATTCGAGAAGGTTTCATGACGGAATTTGGGAGCGGTCGAAAATGTGTATCTCTTTTGTGAGATCGTTGGTCGCTGCATCTGATAATTTCGTGGCGCGCGGTCATCGATTCTGGAATTGATTTTTACACGTAAAATTCTCTTACTTTCAGAATTTGTTTGGTGAACCCCTCGTACTATAATATCATTCTCATCCTGTTTTCTGGTCGGTGGTGAATCTTCTAAATCGTAGCTCACGAGGGAGCCTCTTGACAGCTGGCAGCACTTCCTTTTGTGTGCTCGTCCGTGAGTCCTCCGGTGTGCGTCCTCACCCGGCATACTACTGCACGAGCTCCCCGCAGTCACTAATAACTAATATCCTATTATCGAGGAAAACATTCTCTTAGCGGCCCTGAGCCTCTCTCTTGTGCAACGCAATAGTAAGGAAGCATACCACCCACAGACGTGTACTGCTTGCGGCGGCTGTTTACTCGCTCGACAGCTCGACATGGTTGATGAGCTTTTTAATTGCTACTCGTATGATCTACTTTTTCGGGCGTGTCTGTTTCCTTGGAATGGAGTTCATCTTTCACACCAATAGATATACCGCAGCTCTAGTGAGAGCCACAGCGACCACTATGCGTAGCCTGCTATTATTGTTCTTGTTGAAGCAGCGAATCCTATCCGTGCGTTCGGCATCTGCACGTAAGTATCTTATGTGCTGCGCGTAGAGCGTGTGCGTGCATTGTGTAGCGTGCGCACTCCCTTTGTCCCCGTATTTCACTGACGTAACACTACGCGTACTTACAAGAAGAATGAGCGGTCTTTTGTTCATGTTGGTTTCGTTCGCGTGGAACATACGGTACAATCCGCCGCATCAGACGTGTTCAATTTCGTTTCCACTCGGAGAATGTCGTCATCGTCCTCGGTTCGATGGGAGTTCTCGTCATGGACGGATCCCAGAGCGTTCTGGCGCTGTTTGGACTTCCTCCAGGGAAGGAAGCCGCCATTACCTGAGGATCAGGAGGAGGAAGGGCTTGAGCTGAGGAGTGGTAGTGACGGCGGGTCGAGCAGAGATACGTACCACATTTTCTGTGTAGTATGCTCTCTTGAAGGGTGGGGTTGGTGTAGTTGGGAATGGACTAGAACGCAAGTAGAGTTCTTGATGTAGATAGCTTGATTGACGGGAAGTTGCAGAGATCAATGGAAGACAGCGCTTCCGGAGGGCAAATGCAACTGAACTAGTCACGAGACTTCTCTCAAAATCTTAGTAACCGAGGAGACAGATGAGACACGAAACGGCTAGATATCTTTTACACAGACATCCAGAGTAGCGCACGCCCGATCCTGTCTCCCACGGCCAGCATTCTACACATTTCATCAAATTATGGTTATGGCGATTTTCATACGCGAGACACATGCAAACACAAACGAGACTGTACACAGGTGTCTGAAGGGAGTGATTTTTTGGGATTAAATGCCCGACCAATAAATTGATACTATTCGATACAGCTCACCGTGGGGAGTGATAATATAGAGCTATCTACGTTGTAACCCACAGGGTTAGCGACTTATTTCATATCTGGGGTTCAACCCATTTTTCGTGCTATGGCCTCATATGCCCAGCCCCGGTGTAACCCCTAGTGTCAACCCGCTCGGAGAAATTCCGGCCTGCAACACCTGAGCTTCTTGGTCGTTTCTTCACACCATCGCATGTACTGAGGTCGTGTTCGCTGTCCATATACTGCCCGCATTTAGAGCACATGGGCCGAGGAGGTGACTGTTGTAGAGGCCGGCCTTTCTGTGGTGCAGCGGAATGCTTCTTCTGTAGAGTGTTGGACTTTTTCTCTGCGTAAATACAACACACCTTGCAGCGATTCTCGGCCGAGCATATGACAGTGCCCCTAGTTTTAACCGGCTCGTAGTGCCAGAAGGTTCCGCTCACGTAAAACCTTTTGTGCTCCTCCCACTCGGCCTGCTCATGCTCGTTGTCACGTAAACGGCACAGACGCCTCTTACAACCGTCGCATAAGACCTTCGGTAGACGAGTATTAGTGAGCTCATCCTTGAAGTCGATCTTGTAGAACCGGGTAGCCAGGGTACACATGGCCTCGCTTGGCGGAGGCGCTCTCAATTGGCCTTTGCGTAGGGTCACTCGATAAGCACAGAAGCGACAGACACGGTAGAGCCTGTCGTTATGGAATGAGTCGGTTAAGTCCGAAACCTCTCTCGGGATTTGGAGCCACGTAGACGCAGGCATGTAGACGCTATCGGGCTGGGTAAAAGACTAATATGACTCGAGATTAATACGTTTGCAGGGTGGTGCTTATGCACTGCTTGTCCTCTGTCACAGAGGCTCTGTTTCCTTCACTTACATGAAGTACTAGTCCTATAGAAGTGAGGTGTGGGAGGGTGCTTCAGCGCGCGACGCGCGCTACAGCCATAAAAGTGGGGTGGTGCAATAATTCGGTTCTGCTGTGGGTTACAACATAGATCTCTATATATTATTACTCCACGCGGTGCGATCTATCGAATGACATGAACAAATACGTCGGGCATTTAATCCCAAAAAATCACTCCCTTCAGACACCTGTGTGTAACAACACCTTTTGTAATTAAAGAGAAATGGGAATCCGAAAAGTGATTAACTTTTCGCTGAGGAATTTTCACGGGAAAACAGGGAAAAATTAAAGTGAAAATCGATCAGATTTTTAGCGCGCGCCCGGATGAAACAATATGTAGAATACCGCAAGCTCACCGTTGAAATGTGAACCTCAGACAGTGAAAAGTGTTCAAATCGAAGTCGCTGGTATGTTTTGCAGCCCTCAGCTTGGGACAAAATTTATCCTTGGAGGCAAATTATTACCGATAAAGAGTATCATGAAATCATTATTACGTCGTCGGTGCGGAGATTGCTGTATTCTCGTTTAGATGCAGTAACTCCTAACCGCGACCGAAACGTCGTCAGGGATGGTGGATGGGGGGAGGGAGATGATGCGCATGGTGAAAGTCGGATGGATGGAGGTGATTGCTTTAACACTGTCAGCGGGTTTGTTCGGCCCCACTGGAGTTTACAGATTCTAATGGCTTCGGTTGTGTTTGATAATCTTCTAATTTACGGCGATAGTAGTCGCTTCAAAAATTGGCATTTCGGGAATTCAGACATCGTTGGTATTCACGAATCAGGTGCATCTTAGAAAAATAAGATGGTTTGTGCGGAAATACCAATTGGTATCTTAGGCTCGAGCGCGTCGAAGGTGGGAAAGCCAGCGTTGAGAGGGAGTCCACGGGAAGAGTGAGTTCTTGCTGTTGGTCGCAGGGCGAATCGGTTGAGTAAAATATTGACGATTTTTCGAGAGGCTCTGTAATTGTTGTACTCGCGATTTTACGTAGTTGATAGGGTCATTGTGGCTCGGGCGTTATCGGGGGAAATGTGGTATGTAAATATATTCTGGGGACAACATATATTAATAACAACTTAGCAATAACAACAATAACATATTATAACAATGTATTTTGGCTATTGGTTTGTTTAAGGCTTGGATGACAACGATTCGACCATCTAGGACTGCGGAAATGAATGGAAATTCTTTTCGAGCGCGTTCTTGTTTCCAGGGAGGAGGAGATTTTGCCGCTAGCGTGCCGTGAGAAAGCGAAGGCTCCAGAAGAAGACCTTTTTGATGGCATCGAGGTGGACTATGAAGAACCCATAACGCTCAGATCCGCGGACCATGACCGGTAAAGAGAACCGAGAAAGTCTTTTCCGGGACCGTTTTTTCGATTCACATTTTGTGGGTGTCACAGATTTTTATCGCAAATTTTCATTTTTTTCCTGCCTGTCTTCGCATCATTCTAGTTAGTTCCAATCACACTGCCTCATTCTCGTGTCACTACTGTAGCATGTACTGAGGGGGAGTCTCACCGTAGCACGTAGCTGTTGATGTAGACAAAGTAGTGTTAGATAGATGTCATTGGGTCGGCGAGAGGGTAGCGCGCCAGATAGTCGCCGACGTGCAGCCGACTAAAATTGGGTTCATAGTGTTAGTAGTCTGCCCATTGAGAACACTGCTCTGGTTTGAGTTTGACATAGATGACCGAGCTGTTTGAAGTGGATGTTATTCAGTCTCAAAAGCTTACGATTAAAAGTAGTGATATCAATAATATCTAGCGCTAGAGAGACAACATAGCTGACAGTGGATCATACGACGCAATATAGAGACATCGCAAGACAGCAAGATCACGATACTATAATCGCGTTACACTTACACACAGTCCGACTCAACCGGTACTAGAATCGGATAAATTCGCCTTCGTGTAGGGCGTGAACAATGTATGTTTATGAATTTGAGAGTTGTGGGAAATGTGGTATGTAAAATTGTTTAGCGGACAGCCTGGATGTCTTATGATGTGTGTTGGAGGAGCTCTAATTGGTGTTCGCGGAAATAATATATTTTTTCGTTTTTTTCCAATTTTTTCTGTTACTCTTTTTCTTAGCAATGTACTACAAATCTCTTTTGATCTCACTGGGATAGTTTTTAATGGTATCTTTTTTTCTGTATAGGTCCAGAGTCGACCCCAAAGTTGCCCACGAGACAGTGCAGTCCCTTCTGGATGACACTAAAGAAGATATCGCCGAACAGCAGACCGTGTCCGCCTGGGGCGCTTCAGTGGATGAGTTTGATTTCGATCCCCTTCCGGAAAAACGAACTTGAAAAGATGGGGCGAGTTTGATTTTCATGTAAAGTTAATTCTCATTCATTCGTTTGATTATCGTCCTTTCAGCGGTGTTGTTGAGTTTACGGTCATGCCAAATACGTGCGCAGGGGTTTGAGCTAATTGTCGATGCAGTTTTGGGATCAGGTAATTTCTTGCCGGAGCTGCGGGATGATCTTCGGGAGGGCCGATGGGAGTCTAGCCGAAGTGAAATCTTTCTTTGCCCTAGTAAAATTTTTTCAAGATCTTTTACGGTCCGTGAAAAATTCACGTCGCGTGATTTACGGAAAATGCAGAATGTGTCTCTCGTACGCAGCGGGACTGAGTATTAAAGATATATGGAAATGCGTTCTATGTGCGTGCGCTCCTCCGTGCCTCTAGCGGCCCGTCGGTTGAAAACAGCACCTGATTTCTGCCATCTGGAATCCAACGTTTCGCAGGAAACTCAGCGGGGCAAGAGGGGACCAGAGGAATGAGCCTCAGAACGGGCGGGGAGTGCAGGGGATGGAAAACCAATTTTGGGTGGATTTTCCTGTGTGCGGTAGTGTTGTACACAATCGATCATGTCGTCTTAGAATTCATATCCTCACTGCCTGCCTCGCCAGTTCAATGACGTTTGGATGTTAGTAGTGAGGTGAGAACTCGAGAAGCACTATAATCTTTTCTGGTTGAGTTAACTGATCCTCCAGGCGGAGTGGGTTGGATTTGACTCACGAATCATTTGGGTTGTGATTGGATCTCCTATAGTTTGGTATTATTTTTGGGAAAGATCCAAATACGTTTTCTAAGGGGGTGAGAGTCTTTCGATTTGCGTGAGAGCATCGGTCAAGTTTGTCTATCAAGATTACTTGGTGTCCCTCATGCTCGGCAAAGAAAGAATATCTTTCGCTAGGATATCACAGACAGTCGAGTTTAAGGATAGGAAAATTTTGATCTTGTTATCCCGGACTGCACTGCGCTAGGTTCATCGCTTCGATTGTTGATAATTTTGTTTTCTGCAAGGGTCAACCTAAGATTCCCTGCTTCAATTCGAC
>JABANP010000806.1:0-16594 GCA_013115135.1 Perkinsus olseni | reverse complement strand
GTCTGATAGCAGCTTTTCAGCAACTCCGGCTCCCTCCTGCTACCGCCATGCCACACCGGTCCAACGGTATGGATGACACTGAGCAGAGCGAGAAATCGACGGACTGCTACTACTACTACCAGGCACTAGATCTCCTACTGTTCGCAGTGCTTCAGGTTGAAGGCGGGAGTGATTCTACTTCCTCCTGTGGGGGCATCTCTTGGGGCCTTCGAACTCACGCTCACAATAGCGCTTGAGCTCGGGGCCAGCGGCCCGATGGATAGCACCATCAACGCCACCGCCTCCCAGAAGGGACGAGTTGGCTGAAGAGAATGCGATCGGAACTGGCCTAGAGTCGCCAGACGCCTCTGTAGTACCAGCGTTGACGATGGCCTGGACGCCTTCCAGCTTGGTTATATCCGCTACGACAATTGAGATTCGACTTTTGACTGACATTGGCGATGATAAAGGAAATACTGCGAAATTTTTCACGAGGAGATCTTCATCACGCAGCTGTATTGTTCGCTATCATCATCATCAGGACACGGCGGTCATTCCTGAAAGGCGTATCTTACTTTTCACAGGAGACATGCGTCAACCTAGAGCTGAGCAGAACTCCTCAGAGATGGCTCTAGCGTGCACAACGCCATCCGAGGCGGCGGAGGTCGCGGCAGAAGGGCCGTGAGAGGAGACCGGCGAGAAATACTATTCAGCGGTGATTTCTAAAGTACTTCGGAACATCGCGATGCAAAAGACGACCATCGATTGTAAAGGTGATGTTCTCTGGCACGACGTCCGAGGGGATTCCTCATCCGATATGCCTCGTCGTCGAAGATAATACAACTGGGTGTATACATTCTACTGGTGCCTCTTCTAAAAGACTACAAGCACGACACTCGGCGTGATCGGATATCACTTCCTTTTCCAGGTTCAGTCACTCTGCGCGCGCCGCGGCCGCGTCCTCGCTCGCCATGAAATATGTCGACGGCGCCCGAAATTACTTCGCGTTCACCCAAAATCATTTCGCTTTCGCCCTAAAATGAACGGACCTACGACGATCGCAAGGAGCTCCTTACTTAGGAATTTCCTCACACTTCTGTGATGTAGGCCTCTTTAACCTTTCCATTTCGTCTCATGCATTTCGCTGCTGCTTTCACGTGCGCCCTAGCTGCCATTGCCCTGCAGGGATGTGGATCTAACAGCAAGACTCCCACCACAACGGCCCGGCCGGCAAGTGTTACCACGACCGCTCGTCCCTCTACTACGACTAGTACGACAGTCAGCCCTAGCAGTACTACTACGGCTCGCCCTTCTCCGACGACCACAAAGGCACCTTCTGCCACTACCAGTACCACCACCGCTTCTACGACAACCACCACCGCTTCTACGACAGCCACTACTAGGGCGTCCACTACCACAGCTAGTACTACTAGCACAATCACTATTCCGACCATCACGCTGCCGTCAGTCACCATACCTAAGATCACCTTCCCGCCGACGCCATCTATCCCGGCAGTGCCTTCTATCCCGGCAGTGCCTTCTATCCCGGCAGTGCCTTCTATCCCGGCAGTGCCTTCTATCCCGGCAGTGCCTTCTATCCCGGCAGTGCCTTCTATCCCGGCAGTGCCTTCTATCCCGCCAGTGCCTTCTATCCCGGCAGTGCCTTCTATCCCGGCAGTGCCTTCTATCCCGGCAGTGCCTTCTATCCCGGCAGTGCCTTCTATCAAGCCTCCCCCGCTGCACAAGGCTTTGCACGAGAACCTGAGGCACCCCGCTGTCAGCAGACTACCTGACAATGAAAGTGATGACGAGTACGACGACGAGCCAACGGCCGGAGCTGTTGCTTCTGGCCTGAAAGCGGCTTCTAGTCTCCGAAAGCAGCATCCGTACCTACAAGTTCAGGGCTAGATCATGAGCTACCCGATTTTCCAAGTGGCGTCTGTTGATGCCTTGGTACCACATGCATTCATGAAGACCATCCATACGGGAATTCCGTTTGATGGCAAGTTGTTGAACAATGTTATACATACATTTTGAAAGTTACTCACAAGTTGTGTTCAGTCGTTTATAATCTGTTCTGAGATGGATAGTACGACTGCCCAGTTTGGTTATCGCGCCTATGACGCGTTGAAGCGAGCCATCATGTTAGTCCTAATAGAATAGTGACTCCCACTCAAGAGGGGGCTCGAACTATCCGCATCCAGTTATTGTGCACGAGGTGCAGTCGGCCTGTGAGGCCGTTGTCAGTTGCTCTCTGAACTCACGCTGAAGCATCCTTCGTACGCCGCTCCGTGCAATTGCATCGTTACTTACCCGCTTGAAACGGTGGGACTCTGTGATCGGTAATGTTCTCCGTCATGTGAAGAGAACAGGGTAGGTATGCGGATCCTGATTTGGGGGGTGATTGTGATTAGTTAATCAGATACGTTAATCAGGTTCTGATTTCAGGCATGATTTTGTCACCTTTTCGAATCGAACTCGCTCTCTCTGCATCACACTCAGATCTTATGGCTCTGTCTCACCCTTCCGGGATCAAATCACAATTTTTGGCCCGATCTTCGATCACAATCAGATTAGTTGTACACACTAGCGACCCCGGTTCGATTCTCGCGTCCATGAAATCTGGTTAGCGAGCTGTTGCTAGCGACCGTACTCGCGAATCAGAATCAGCAGTAGATGTTCAGGATCAGATTCATGTGCCGGTACGAAATACCCTCGGTACGCTTTACCTCGTGAGAAAAGCGTGATTGATTGACTGATTGTGATTTTGTATCATAATCTGATTGTGATTGATGATTCAAATCAGAGGGGTGATTCCCAATCAGTAAATGGATCTCGAGTCAGCCTTTTTTATCAGAGGCAGTTGATTTTTCTCAAGAGCTCGTGATTGCAATCATGACTCTGATCAATTTCTCAGGCATCTTGATTGATAATCACGATCGTGATTTGATTATTGATGCAATCAAGGATCATCAATCACAATCACCAATCATTGATCTGGCTCATGGGTCAGTAATCAGAATCGCTCATCATGCATCTCACTCAGATTTAAGTAATCTGGATCAGGCTACAGTTCATTGCCTTCGCGTGCCTAACCTCGACTCGAACACAAGACACCACAGGATTGGGCTATCATCTTGACTCAGCGGTTCGATGAAGCAGATATACAGCAATATCCATATACAACCGCCGACCAAGCACGACAGGGCACTATGCCGATATACATCAATGAATCGGACGCTGAACCTGCCCCGTACAAAGAAAGAGAAAGAAAGAAAAAAAAATCGGTGTGTTGGGCACACTCGCCACAGTAACTGGTCTGAGCGTCACAGTATGCGTGGAACTAATGGTCAGAGCGCGCACAAGAGTCCTGCAATGCGCTGACATCTGCTGCTAGCTGAGACCGGCCGAGTTGTGTGCCAAACACAAAATAGGGGACGAGCAAGGTGAGGTAACGACTCCGGCTCGAACTGTACCTCCAAGCACCTGTGCTTTCCAATACAGTTCATTGCCTTCGCGTGCCTAACCTCGACTCGAACACAAGACACCACAGGATTGGGCTATCATCTTGACTCAGCGGTTCGATGAAGCAGATATACAGCAATATCCATATACAACCGCCGACCAAGCACGACAGGGCACTATGCCGATATACATCAATGAATCGGACGCTGAACCTGCCCAAGATAGATGGTAGCACCAACGTGTGGTGACGGACCCCAGAACTCTCAGTGACTGTGACCTTTCCTCGTAACGTGGCCTTGAGGCCGATCCTGTCGGAACCAACCACTCACAGGAACCGTGAGCCATCTGTTCTTAGGGGCTTGGGAACGTGAGAGACCAGAAGCTGCTGGCCGGCCTTCTGCAGCCGGTAGATCCTCCGAAGAGGCAGGGGCAGGCCGAGGAAGCTGGTGGGGCACTGAGACTGGTCCCACTCCCGCACGAACCGCTTGACCTTGGACGCTGCCAACCGCACGCGCGGCATAGCTAGGGCTATCAGCTATAAGCGTCTCCTCCAGGTAGTTATCGATACAATCAGAAGACCAGCGGCCGAAGAGCTTCAACTGATCTCTAGACGCGGCCCCACCAAGAGCCAGTAACTGGACACCGCCACGACGGAACGAGTGGGTACCCAGGGTACAATTCGGCCCAACGACAATACCACTCTCCCGCGCGTCACGACGGAAACATTCCAAGAACTCCTTCTTCAGGAACCTGTTGCCACGCTCATTCGCCAGCACCGCCGACCCAGGGCAAGCACGTTGAAGCTTGCGCGTAAGGCATAAATGCCAGAGGACATGGTAGGGACAGATGCTTGCGTTCCTGTCGCTGTTGGACGTACACAAGCAACCGTGACGACGTACACAACCCTCGGCGGCTTGGTCAACCTTGCTCGAGGCGATGGTGACACTGACAGTCTTGGAGCCTTCATCAAAGCGGATATGTTGCATATCCATCGAGAGTGCCTCTGAACAACGCAGGAGGAACCAACTAGCCATGAGATAGCCAGCGACCCTCTGTTTAGCATAGAAACCAGTGAGCTTCGAGGCTAGGAGGCGGAGCTCGGCCAGAGAGATGCCCCGCATCCGCGTCGGCGGACCAAGGTTGCGCTTACACGCCAACCGTGCTCTCCGGACTGCAGCCTCGGTTGCGGAATCCATAACATGCCCTTGATCACGATTATAGCTGATAATGGCACTCAAATAACAGCCCGCCGACCGGTAGCCGGCGCATCGCAGAACCGCCATGATCGATTCGACTCCGTTGGCGGAGAGAGGAGTGAATTCGATGCCGAGCCCGATCGACAACCGCTTCCAAACTAGCGAAGGTAAGGCCACGGAACGTAGATATTGCCTTCTCCAGGGACCGACGATTTTGAACCAGCTTCAGAGCGGTCGACGGATCACCACGAGACTTGGGGCGCTGTCGACGAGGAGGCGAAGGCATAGCAGCAGACAACCTGAAACTGAGCGAGACACCTGAGGGCCAAACACCCCCAAGCAAGGTGAACGGAGGGAGCCGCAAGCAATCAGGGACGAGCGAGCCGAAACAAGTGGATACGCAGGAAGAGCTATAGACGGCTGACCGACGAGGAATGGTGGACCGTTTCTCAAATGGCCAAGGCGAGCGAGATGAAAGAACGGGTGTCGACAGGACCATGGAAAATGCCCCAGCTTACCCTGTTATAACTAAGGGACACAACAACCCTTAAGCAGGGCTCAGATCACCGAACGCCGGAATGGAGAACCATTCGTCGATTCGAGCCACAACATGCCCGGAGGATCTCCAGCGGAGAAAAGAGCAGTGTCTTCAAGACACCCAAAGCCTGGCTTTGGGCTTTGAGAGCCAACTGCAACCTGGTGTTCCGAAGGAACGGCGGACCATGGCCACAACAAACCTCAAATTCTCCACCATTCCAAGCTCACCCCGAACCAACCTACAACCAGAATGCCAGCAGCAAACTGGCACGCAGTAGCGAGCTAACAGGACACTCTCCAGCCGTGGCCCACGGCCCGTGGGGGCACACCGGATGCAAGCTACAAACCAAAGCCCCGACAAACACCCCCAAAACTCAGGCAAGCTCGGACATGGACACCGCAAGACGAAAACACGCAGCATATCTAACCCGGGAAACTCAACCTGTCCAAGGTGCATTCAATGCATCGCAAGGCACTGAGGCGGGTCAGCGACCCGCCAGAAGCCTGCATCTGGAGACCTATCCGGACACGGCACACGCGGGACAGACTCAAGGGGAGACGGAATGCTAATGCCCTCAGACAAACGGCTGAGGGAATCGGCCCATTGATTAGACGCACCAGGGACATGAGAGAAAGAGAGGTTAAACCACCTTCCCTCCAGAGCACAGTCTAGGGCAAGTTCCTGGGCGATGAGGATTAACGCTTTGCTGCGAGACTTGAGAGACATCAAGGAACTGAGAGCCGTCCGAGAATCACTACAGCACTTAACAGTCCAAAACCTAGGGAGAGAAGGGAGCCAGAGACGGCAGGCAATCAAGATCGCAAGAGCCTCCCAAACCGCTTGACGCTTGCAATCTCTAGGAGCGGAGTCGAAGCGCTCGAAGTCGACCTTCTTCAATGAATCAGCGAACCAAGATACGGGGCGCGAGCCCTCGTAGAGGACGCCGCCCACACCTGTAGTCGAGGCATCGACCACGATTGACCACGGGGAGGTTGTGAGAGAGGCACACGGGTACACACGAGAGTAGCAACCTTCGGCAGCATCCTGCTGCCGAACAGACTCGAAGTGGAGGTTTATGAAAGTCTTGAGCCAGACCAGCGAAGGGCGGAGACTCTCGACTCTGACTGCCGAGACGGAGTGGCGGTCGGCCCATCCGAGAAGCCTCCAAAGGGGAGAGACGAAGGCGTGCACAAAAGGGACCGTCTGCCCAATCCACGCGAACTTCCCACATACACGTCTCAACATCTTCACCGGGATGCAACGTTTCGACAGAGCAGACTCCGCTAGGGCCAGAACAGACCGCAACTTCTCATCCGGTATGCGGACCACAATGCCGGCCTGGTGCAACGAAAAAACCACCCCAACCCATCTGATAGGCAACGGGAACTGGCGCTTCTTGACAGCCAAGCGGAAACCAAGAACCGCCCACAAGAGCAGCGGAAAGCACAAGATAAGGCGAGCATACTCGGCAGTACGTGCCAAGGCCTGGGCGAAGGGGTCGTCGACAAAAACGTTAAGCCGGAAGAGCGCAGACGCACTAGCAGCATTAGCGGACGGAGCACAGCATACCGCAGAGGCCAATCTCGATATACACGCCGCTGCTCGGCCCCAAATCAAGGGGCTTGAACGAACGCCAAACACCAAAGTGTTTGCAGCATACCATCTCTTCGCGAAGAACATAACATGGAAGGCCTTTTCCGCAGGTAATAAGGGCACTAACTTGAAGGCGTTAGCGAAATCGATCGAGACAGCTTCGAGCACACCGCCCTCAGCGAGCTGCCTCTCACGCAACTCGAGGAAACACTCGACGGCGTCGCTAATACGCGGAAGAACCAGACGCTCTCCGAGAGAAATTTTGGCGTTGAGACCATTCTCAGACGCATCACAAATTAGACGAAATGAGTCCGTGCCGCTCTTCGGCACGAGACCCAATTTGATGGGAACAACCTTAGAGTTCCCAACGAAATCGACGAGTTCAGAGAAGTGATCGAATGACTTACAGAATCCCAGCTCCTCCTCCTTGTTCAGCAAGTCAAGGGTCACCGAAGGCATGTCCTCAGCACTTCGATAATTAGACAAGAAAGAGAGATCAGAGAAAACGTCAACGAATGGCAACTGGGAGCACGCGAAACGATCCTGACGATCACACTCCGCATCTCTCAGTGGAAAAACATTGCAGTAAGGAATAGGCGAAGCCAGGCCGACAGGGCACCCTTTGATAAACCAATTGGCAACCTCGGTATCTGGGTCTCCTACTGCAGAGCAGAAAGCGGCCAGAAGATGGCCTCGCACTGAAGAGCAGGTATGAGAAGGCCGTAGGGCAGACGACGGGCAAGACAGAATACGCGCAAGCTCTGCGCGTGCCAACGAAACGACAGACTTCACTTCCAAGCATTGGAAGGGGTCAGCAGACAGTAGAAGAGCCTCAATTACAGACGGATGAGATAGCAACAATGACTCAAATGACTGGCGCACACGAGCCAGCGCGACACGACCACGGGGGAGAGCATTAGCAGTCAGATCAGAGCGGCGTAGACCACCAATTGGGGAAGTCGAGACATGACTCGAGCCAGAGTCAGAAGCCTTCGAGACCCCAGGCTGACCAGACGTGTTCGGGTCGCGAGCCTCGGTTCAGTTGGCCCCGGCGGCCTTGGACGACCGAGCTGTAGACTTGGAGGTGTCCGGGGGATCGGAGGTAGCGCCTCCCTGAGAAGCCCTAGGACGTGGGCAATCCCTGTTACCACGTGGTAGCGGGTGGGCGGCACGGCACTTCATGCAGACATGGCGACGTCCTGCTGGACAATCTCCATCACCGTGCCTGCCACTCTGGTAGGCGAAACATATCTGCCTCTTCTTGCCGGACGAGAGGGAAGTGGATGGAGTGGAGGTGGAGGCCGGGACACCAGAAGCCTGCGTAGAGCTAGGCGCCGGAGAACTGGTGGCACCCGCCGCGCGGAGCTTGAAGATCACGCGGTCGACGCGATCGGCCCAATAGGCCAGATCGACACAGGCCGCAACGAAGCAAGCCCCCCAGCTAACCTCGTCAGAAGTCTTGTAACGAGGTAGCCGGACGCTTCGCATAAAATCGTCGGCCGAATAGATTTGCAGCCAGAAGTCCTTGTACGTATCCTGCAGGCCGGACACCAACTGCTTGTACTTCTTCAGGTCGGCCGACGTAGCAACCTCCAACATGAGTAGAGCATTCGAGAACAGCTCGAAGCTGGACAACCATTCTGCGAAGGTAGGTATACGCAGGGATCCCACTCTCTGAGCTTCGCCTTCTTGGTTGAAAGACCAGCCCTGGGCTTTCAGACGACGTAACCTTTCACGTGGGGCGACCGTGAAGACCGAGAAATCACAATAGGGGCATGAACCTTCGAGTACCCTAGCCTGCACACCAGACAGCTGCTCCAACGTCGGCAACTCCACATCCTCAACGTCACCATACCTTTTGCGAAATGCACTCACCAAAGAATCGTAGGTTTGCGGTGGGACCACCGCGAACGAAGACTCATCAACCGCGTCAATGAAGAGACTCATCTTGGCCTTCTTACGAGGCGGTTCAACGGAGGACGAGCTCGAAGCATCACGCATCGGGCCAGAGTCGGGAGCCGGATCTGCAGCCGTGGTAACTAAGACGTTCGGCAACCCACAGGCCTCCCTACACAGTTCATATAGGATACCGGCCCGCGAACGGTCAAGCGCATTCTCGAGAGAGTCGAAGAAGGCCGACACGTCGCCTGGGTGCATAAAGCCCAGGTCCGCTACCGTCACCAGGTGGCCCTCTTCGCCCGCCAGGGCTTCACACATCGTGAACCACAGGTCGTTGTCCACCCTCGCTCTGTCGCGAAGCTCCGCGATATCAACCTGCGCCGCTTGCACTCTCTGTGAAAAACTCTGAGGCGATGACATAAAAAAAAATCGGTGTGTTGGGCACACTCGCCACAGTAACTGGTCTGAGCGTCACAGTATGCGTGGAACTAATGGTCAGAGCGCGCACAAGAGTCCTGCAATGCGCTGACATCTGCTGCTAGCTGAGACCGGCCGAGTTGTGTGCCAAACACAAAATAGGGGACGAGCAAGGTGAGGTAACGACTCCGGCTCGAACTGTACCTCCAAGCACCTGTGCTTTCCAATTCACGCATCAGGCACTGACTTCAATCTTGCATCACAATCAGACGCTGATTCCAATCACTGACCGTGATTCCTCAATCAGGATCCGCATACCTACCCAGGGCGCAAAGGCGATTGGTCTCAGAGTTGTGCACCGTGCGCTGCAACTGCCCAACCTTCGGGTGTAAGCCCTCTACTGGAAGGTTATCCACTCTCTTCGAAGGTCTTTCGACCAACTGGTACCTCCCAAATGTTATCGCCGATCGAATTGGGGCGCTTCCGTCCTACTAATACCGTGACACGGATGTGGGTAGAACGTATGCACAGGTGGCTCGCACGTGGCCAGACGCACGCCCTCGTAATTTCAAGGCTGCCGCCTTGGGCCTCAAAGTTGGAGTCGAGCAATCTCGCCAGGCAGTGTGTCAATGCTCCTGCTGCATAGCTCTCTGCAACCGATTTTCGGGAGTGGTGTGTTGAGCGCCGTGAATAGAGATAACTCATGAACTCAAGACCAAACTAAAACCAGACTATGAAATCGATCTAGTTGTCTGAGCACCATTTGCCAGGAGGATTTTCTTGCATGTAGCCCGAGCGTTCTCAATTTCCGTCACATTTGACTCCGTCAATAGAGATGCGCACGAGAGAGGAGTCATTCCAGAAGAATCCTTCGCGTTAATGTTAGCACCAGCCTTTATTAACGCCTGAAAGCAATTGTGAACTCGTGTAAGTTATTAAGCAGCTTGGCGCAGTGGATAGCGTGTTGGGCTCATAACCCAAAGGTCCCTAGATCGAAACTAGGAGCTGCTATATTCCAATAAATTCTGGATCCTCACTCGGACAGTATTAGGCCTTCCATTGAGCACTGCTATGTGCAGAGGAGTAAGTCCTACTTGAGCCAGAGCCTCCGAGGGACTGAAGGAAGTTAACGGAGCGGCATACAAAGCATCAACGAAGGACGCATCCAGGCGAATAGCTCACTTGCATCCAGAATCGGACAGCCATTCGATCATCTCTGTACTGCCATAGGCGGCTGCTACATGCATGCAGGATTGCCCTCGGGAGTTATATACGCCACGCACACCTCCCAGAGAGGCCTAGCAATAACTCAGACTAGCGCGGTCCCTTCTAATCAAATTAGTCTGCACTGAATTTCAGCGTCTGAAATTCCCTCACCTCATTGCTAACTTCCTCCTCTACCGTCTCGATATCACCGCGGGCGACTGCGCTGAGGACCTTCAAGAGATTTGGCTCATCCGAGGGATAGGGGTTCACTGAGGAATGCCCAGAAGTTTTAACTCACCCTCTCCGCGGCAGCCAAGGCCGCAGTTTCGGGCTGAAAGGGCGACGGACCAGAACGCAGAGCGAATGATGAGTTGAACACTGGTGTAGACTGCAGGCTACTCATGAGGTTGAGAGACCAAACTCGAGAACTGTAGAAGCCGTCTAACTTACTGAGTCACTCAACACGTATGCTCCTCTGACAAACCATTTGGTGTTCCACCAGAGCATGCACCAGAGCACTATTATATATATCCTGATCGCGACTGAGAGTAGCATGCAGATCAGAGAGAATCTATTGGGCGGCCTTCTCGCGATGTATTCCAGTGTATGTCCCATGATCATGGAAGAATTGCTCAGGGCCGACTGCCTGGCACGCAGAGTAGGTAATAGAGCGCTCGTGAGCAAGTCAACAACTGCCCTACTTTGATTGCAGGGGCGGTTTTCCGGCGACTGCTTCGGGCGCTTTTCTGCGCACCATTCTCGCCATCTTCCTCGCTTCCGGCTAGCGCGACAGTAGTTGCCCGCCGCTGAATGATGACATCGAGTGCCGCCTTGAGCACCGGAGCCCGGTGCGCTAGTGCATTCTCACTTTGACCAAGTTCTTCAGCTCCTTGGTACGGTCATCAACGACTTCAGGGCCACCAGCCCTATGGACCTGCACAGCTCCGATAGCTTCCGTTTATAAGGCTCCTCAAAAACTGATGGCTTTGCCGAAAAACTTACTCCTGTGTAGGTAGACGTATCATAGTAGAACCTTTCCGGGCCGCGGACCTAGGAAGGCAGCTATTCCTGCGAATACCTCCTCATGACCTACCCTGCAATCCGAAGCTCCTGTGCTGGCATCAGTGCTTTTACTCCACGCGGTGTCCGGAGTCTACACAAAGACAACCGTGATAAGCGACTAGCATTATTGTTGCTTCCCTCACCAGAAAAATTTTCCGGTTCTCTCGCCCTTCATCAGAGGGCCTGCTCCCATTGGTACCACCACGAGGGGTACTCAAGGCGCTACCAGGACGGCTCCGAGTCACGATTCGGTCGGCCCCAGAATGTACGATAGTCCCAGTCGTGGAACCATAGGCACTCATAGCCCTCGGACGAGGAGGCGGCTGGGCCGTGCGATTCTGAGGTCGACGATGACTGAACAGTTGGCAGCATCGCTTCCACCTTGACCATCGTCTTGAGATTCAGATGGTCGCCATCGTAGGTCTTGGGTCCGCCATGTCGCCACACCTGAGCTCTGAGGGTCGAAGCAGCAGGTCGGAGAGATGTCTACTCCGGTATACGTGGACTGGTCGTAGAAGAATCTCTCAGGGCCTCGCTCGTGCTGAGAAGAAGCCAGTGGTGGCAGAGAGGCACCCACCGGACATCAAGGAGTTTGACGATATCCGCTGAGGATCATACCACTAGCCAGCAATCTCACTTTCTCAACTGAGCTAGCATCGGGCATGGACTTAGCGACAGGCAACGCCTCGGCGACCGAAGGCGACCCATGGGCGCGCAATTCTGAAGAGCGCCACTGTGCGGAAAGAAATAATCCGCAGTAGATGCCGCAGAGGGAAGCTCACTAGTAAAGGGTCGGGACGTTGCTGCTGTGGCGGCTCTCCCCTGAGTAACTTGTTCATTAAAGTGCAGGACTCTTTCTTCAACCCATGATACCGGTTGGTGGAGACGATCTGCTATCTGATATGGAATCCGCGATGGATGAGCAATAAGTAAAAAACCGCTGCTCCCTCCCACACCTTCCGACCCTCATCTCAGCTAAGGCTTCAATCAGCTGCCCAAATTCAATTTTTCGCTCCCCTCGGAACCGAACCTACTACACTATTGGCAGCCACCAGAACCTGCAGAGTGATAGGCCGGGGCCTACTTTAGCGAAAACGATGTCGATATCGTTTAAGGTGAGGGCTTGGTCATCGATGAGCTGGCAGCTCCTGCAGAATTTGGCAAACTGCCGACCGTCCATCAGTGTATCTCCACCTAAATTAGGCAGCTGATATCTTCTTGACATACTCTGTATCCTGCGTTGTTCAACCCAAGATACTCTCCCGCCCACCCGTGAAGGTCTTGTACACCGCCAGAAGGCTGGATGCTGCCATTAGTGTATGATTACTAAAAAATCGTCCTGCTTCGGAGTATCGCCACTTGAGTCATCGTCTTGTGTCACCGTGCAGATTGAACATGTTGCGACTCGCAACTTGCGATAGAAGTTCTTCTATTTGTCGACCCAACAGCCGATTATAAAGCACCCATTGAAAGGGAAGCGTTGCGCCCAATGGCTGGCAGCCACAGCCCATGAGTCTTGGCAAAGGACCCATACGGAGTCCACGGCTCGTCCCTGCCAAGTTGCATCGGATCCGTTGTGACTCACAACTTGTAAGCAGAGGAGATGCGTGCGCACGGAGCGCGCCACGAGGTGCTTCAATAGCGCCAGCGTTACTGAACTGCAACCATGAGAAACTAAAGAATTACGAGTTGCTGTAGTGCGGAAGTAAGCTGAACCCAGCCTTCCGTTCTCTGGATGTGGAGGCAGGACACCAGAGACCTCTGCCTTGGCCTGTTGTGGACCCAGAGTCAGGCAGTCTCTGTTACCCTGCTGAACAGTACTGGTACCTAGTACTGGTAGAACTTCAACTGCTGAACAGTAGTGGTAGGAGCCTACCACTACTCTCAGTACCACTGGTAGGCACCAAACACAGGCTCCGACAATGCAATCGAGGAAATGACCAGGAGTCTTGCTGCAGGAGCAGACTTCACAGTTGAAACCCTGCCACATGCTGTTCACACTCCCAACCTCTGCGTCATGGAAATTCCATTTGGTGCGCATCGACTCCCTGATCCTCCGAGATTCCACTCTCGCTACCTTGCAAGCTCAATCCGTAGCCCAGGAATTTCCTGGCAGGAGAGTTGAGTACCCATACTCGCTCGCCTTCTGTATCGAGCGTGTCTGAAATTCCATGAATCCCTCGCTTCCTGCACTTCTAGAATCCCACCGATTTCACAGTCCCTCGACCTCCGACCCTTCAGTTCTCGTTATTCATGACGACCATGAGCCACCTCGGCATAGTCCTCATCTACCTGACGATCGGTCCATCTCACGGTAGTCAATCCCTACCCGAAGCTCGACCTGTGCAATGGCTCTTCGGCTCACCCGTCGCCAACGATAACCGTTACTATATCGAGCCGGTGAGAATGAGTAAGATCTACGATGTGAGCACTCCCGGGCCCACAATGACCAGTGGGTTTCAATGCAGACCAGTGAAGCAACTGACTACCGAATCCAAGGATACCCCAATCAGCATCGTCTGGGTGTACAGAATCGATAAGGAGACTAACAGACAGGGGACGTACATGGCAGCGGCGCAGACCGAGAACCCAACTCGCGAGTGCTTCTCGTCCATCGACCCGCACAGGCCAAATATACTGCGTGAGTTGAACGAGATCTGCAACACTGTGGGTTTCCGAGTTCTGAACACTTCTGATCCGTCCGAGATTAAGGATGGCACATACTCGGGAGATAAGGACTCTTCGATAAGACTCGAGGTCGACGTGAAAGGCGGCAGAATCAAGCGCTTGACGGCATCCGGTCCCGCGGTCACAAAGGGGGACGAAGTTTCGTATTTTGGAGTCGGTCACGTTATTTCGGTGACGGTCGGGAACCAATACACAAGCAGGGATGGTGCCCTCGTCTTGGAACCAGAGTCGAGAGCGCTGCCTCTGCAGTATGATGCGATCACAAGGAGAAATCTAGGGTCCTGGGATCATGATGACACGGACTACGAAGATATCAATGAGGGCGTGGGCCATGGGGAGGGCTCGGGCAAACTCTGGGGCAGAGTACGCAAAATGATGCAACGCGTGAAGAAAAGGGGTCAGGCGGTTCGCGCAGAAAACTACAATCATTTCTAGTGAGGCCAGACTCAGTTGTATCATGGGAATGTGGCATGATGTTGATGCTGTTTGCAAATAACGTGCTGAATTGGCAGTAAGGTGATGATAGAGGTTGCCACAATAAGTTGAACTCCAATCAACTCCATATCATGAACGCTGAAGTCTTCACTCACAGGAGAGACATGCCCTAGAGCAGTGCCAGGCTCAAGAGAATAATCTGCAGAGGAGCGATTACGGACACGTATGCGAGCCTGCTGAGCAGACCTCATCGCGGGTACGATGCACTCCGGGACCTCAATGCCATCAGGAAGATCAGTACTCAACGGAGATAGCAACAAGAGGCTTGTAGACATATCTGTGTGTATATCCCCGACCGTCACAGTTACGTCAGCTATTCCCCCTTGAGGAATCAGTGTGACAGCCGCGCAATTTGCAGAGGAAGGCCCCGCAGACTCGGAGGTCTTATCCTTTAGTCCCATGCTACGCTCCAACGGTAATGCTATCCTCCATCGGTCTTCGGTCTCGGAACGTATAGCCTCCTTGGGGACGCTGTTCGGACCGAGCCCACCATTATATCGCTTCTCAACATCAACAACGATGAGGTTAGGCGAACCCCTCCAGAAGCTCCTCCAATTCCACGAGTGTAACGTGTTGTTGCCGAGCAAGAACTTCAGCGTCAACCCGGGCGCAATCAGCGCTTGCACGAAAGAGCACAGAGAGTACTCAGACGAGCCCAAGGGCTTCAAGTAAACCTTCATGACGATAAACGTCTTGGCGATAATAGCCTGCCCGCCAGTGACACCAGACAATTTGAAGCCAGTGCCCCTAAGCTGGAATGGCCCCCGCGCCGCACCGTCTTTTATCAGAGCCGTCGCGATATCAGGTCTTATGAGGGTCACCGGGTTCCCCGCGTCCGGGGGACTGAAGAGAACCTCTTTTCCACACTTGATGTCGACGGAACGCGTCAAATTATAAGGTTGACCGCTGGGCGCCTCGATATCACTGCGTATGCCCTCATAGTCACGAGCCGGGAGATCGGTGTTGTCAGAGCTGGCCGACACATTACCGCAAGTGGTAGCAATAAGGGCCCCTGTCCCCAAGGAACAAAAGATATCAAAGGGATCTTCCGAAGTGCAGGCTCCCGCCGTCCCCCCAACATATTCATCGTCGGAGGCTTCAGTGCCGGGGTCTACAGTACCATGGTCTGACCGAGACTCGGCGGCACTTGAAGCTCCCTCCACACATGCCACCCGGCTCTCTGACTGTTGGGACTTCGACGTAGTATATCGCGGGGGAAAAGGCTTAGACCTATGGTCTCCCCTATCCGCGACATTGCTCACCGTCTCCTTGAACTCATTCGCGCGCTTCCGCAAATCCCTCTCCGCAGCCTTTGCGTTATTCATGACATCCATCAAGGACTGCCGGCTACCCTTAGACCCCTGATACTTCCTCATTCTCGAACGGACATGAGAAGGGAGCTCCCCAAGGAAGACAGAGATAACATAGTCATCGGATGGGCTCCCACCTCTCTCGATCAGCCTCTCGTAGTTCTTTACGAACTTTTTGCACAAGGGAGCTACGAATTTCTCACCACCCGGCTGTATGTCACGTCTCAAGACTGCGAGGGCGTCACCTTCGAACACCGGGATACACTGATGCATAATGTGTAACAATAGGCCTTCATGCAGAGCACGAAAGAATATCTCCTATGTAGGCGAGTTCTACCAGGAGGAACCCGACCACCAAATATACGCCCCTCAATATTATCGACCGCATCCTGCACCGGACCCCGTCCCGCACTCAAAGAGCGCGTCCCAGCAGCCGGGACCGTAACGGGGTTAATTAAAGAGTTAGAACTGACTGGTGCCGTAGAATCGTTAACAGGTATCGTAGCAGGGTCTAATGGTGTCGTAGAGGTGTCATATGGTGTCATAGAATGAACGAGGGGTATCGTAGGATTTGGGGGTATCGTAGGATCAACATTCGGTGTCGTAGGATTCAATGGTATCGTAGGGTCAACAGGTGATAACATAGGATTTAATGGTGTCGCAATTCGTCTCCCTCTGCCAACAGAACGCGAAGCAACAGCTTTTGCTTTAGAAGTCGCTTTCGGAGGCATTATGGAAATACGAAC
>JABANP010000805.1:0-16596 GCA_013115135.1 Perkinsus olseni | reverse complement strand
GCGCATTGGATATCAATTTTGCGAACGTGAAACGCTTCGCTCCGCTAAATATATCAAAGCGCACTTTTTTCAGCGCACGCCCGTCTACTACTAAAGCAACACAGCATGGGCGATGGACTGACACCTTCGGAGTGGTAATAACAACAAGAGTATCATGTTACAGAGAAGAGCAGCAGAAGTTGACGACAGAAAGTCGACGTAACACTGAGCAGTGGTCATGATGATGGCAGCGGAGATCACGAGAAATAACAAAATTACGTATCAGCGGCCCTGAGCCGACAAGGTCTGGGGAACCATGTCGTCTTTTGCTGGCGCGGCGATGGAGTTGGAGGGAGTTCCTCATTTCCCGGTCAGGTCGGACCCAGGCCACGCAGGGCACGGATGATCTCCGCCGAATTCTCACGTACGCCGGGTGGGTGGGGCCTGCCAGGAGGCATCATGATGAAGAAGGAACGTCGTTTCCCGCGACTGTACCTCCTGTCCGACCAGGGAGTAGAACGCGGTGAGTGGAATCTGCCATGAGAAAAAGCACTACTCGACAGTCGTTTGTGGTGAACCTACTGCTCTTCCGAGGAGGTCTCGTGGACTCCAACGTTCCTGAGAGGATCACAAAACCATCAAACGTTCAATCCAACGCTCGTCCTCACTCACGACGCGGGGACAACTCGGCAGTTCATTGCGAGCCGGGGGGGCAGAGGATAAGCGAGACGTTTTTGATAAGACCCGAAAAAAGCTGCTGCGCTCACAGTATGGTCTTACCGCGAATGGTTGAAGGGATTCCTCCAGTTCCGATCATCATTGCTGTCACCGAACTCTCCTCCCAAGTCTGCCATTGACACTTGCGGTACCCTCGTTGTATCAATCGCGGGGAGTAGCTCCAGTCTAGCGGCCTTTAGCTTCTTCCGGCTATGAGAATCTTGCAACTCTTGCAATTCCTCAACGCCTCCACCACGATGCGCTGGTCCTCTTCTCTCCCCCTCAGTATACACTGGTCTTCGAGCCCCAGTCGCCCCCGCCCGTCCGGGAGTCTCCCTCCCTTCGCGCTCACGGTGAGCATCCAAGGCTCCTGGGTGGCCACCCAGCGAACTCCCCTCATCCGGCCGTCCCCTCGTACCCGCAGCATTTCGGTCGGCTGCAGGAGCGTCTATTCTTGTACGCTGATTATGTTCCTCCGACGCAGGCTGGGGGTTAGGCCGACCAGTTGAACTGAGCAAGGAAAAAGCTTGTTTCAAATCGCGACCCGAGGAGACCGTGGGAACGACCCAGCGGGAGAAACAGTTTCTTAGTCACTGCGTGTTGTCATCTCAACCTCAGTCCGGCTCGAGGAGAGAAACGACGATTTCGCACAGCACTTAGCAAATCGACAGGGTTCACTGGGGCTGCTAGAAATCTAAGCGCCGGAAACACCATCAACCCTAGCATTAACAGAGGAGACGTCCCCACGTCG
Organism: Perkinsus olseni; assembly: GCA_013115135.1. NCBI lineage: Eukaryota > Perkinsozoa > Perkinsida > Perkinsidae > Perkinsus > Perkinsus olseni. The sequence continues at coordinate 15,149 of JABANP010000805.1, read as the reverse complement.
AGTCGAACGTCTGAAAAGCTACACTCACTGCGCTATCAGATTTCAATTCGGGCATGTCCCCAAGGCGTGAAGCGAAAGACGCGTTTTCCGCAGAAGCAAATCTACCGCGGCATACAAGCTTATTTGATCTTGTCGACGGTCTCTTCAACGCCAGCCGCTATCTCGGTATCGGCGACGCTGTCCACTACACTCGGTGGCACCGCAGCAGTGCTGCCGCCTCCCATGCTGGCCACGTTGGACGCTACATCGTCATCCACCCCCTCAATCACCGAACCTTCGCTTCGCTCCGTCTGAACGTCATCCAGAGGCTCCCTTCGGTAACTACTACCAACGCTCGCGGCGTTAGACAGACCGTCAAAGTCGGCCGCTGGGAGGGGTGCCCGACGACTGTCGTCCGCCGACCGCAGGAGGCCACTCGGAGGGCCGCATTTGGTGACGGATATGTGGACAGAGGACGGGACAGGGAAGGCGATGGACTGCTCGTCCACCACGAGCCGCCTGAGGGGGAACCTCTCACGGAAGTCGGAAGGGATCGATGAGAAGGAAGTGGTGATACAGTCTGCGATGCCGAAAGGAATGTGAAACGAAGAAATGGCAGCAAAGCGAGAACGGCGGTCGTCGAACTATCATATTATAATGAAAAACTGAGGCCACTAAGCCATGTGGTTGCGAACTGCTAAGCGAGCTGGCCACTAGACTGGAGCTACTCTCCGCGGCTGAGCTAGTTAGCGCTCCCTTGGGCTCCAGCTGCTGTTGCCATCGGGCGTAGTGGCCTCATAGTTGCGTGTTAATTTTTCTTCGTCACAGACTGTGTAATACGAATAGAGTCTCACCTGGCGCTTTCAGCTTCATCATCGACGCTTCTGGAGGCCAACCAGACTAAGAGGTAGAGGACCGCGGAGCCCAGAAAGATACTTCCACCAACAGCGGTGACGAGGACAGTGTCGAAATCAGGGAGGCTCAGCTGCTGAGAGAACGTGGAGATGGTAGAGTGACGGGCCAACGATCGCCCTACTTCGATACTACGAAGCTTCTCCATCACGACCGCCATAAAGTCCTGGAGGGTATCTAAAAGACAACCCAATGCTTCACGACATCCCCTTCAAGAACGGCGGACCTCTAGCGTCTGCAAGACACCTCCACAGCACAGATCTCCACTCAGCCAAGTAGCCCCACGGGGCCTCCCACTGGTACCACTCCCCCAAAGCCTGTCCAATCCGCTGCCACGCTGCTAGGCTGTGCGCCTTCATGGAGGCCAACAGCAGAGCAATCTCAGCTGTGACCCAGGGGTCCTCAGCACCCTCCGGGGGGTCCGCTTCTCCATCAAACCAAGTCAGAATACTCCCCCAAGTGTCCACCAGATCGGTCACCTCATCGCCACTATGCCGCTCCGAACGCTCGCCCGCCTCGCTGAGCTTGTTCAACCCGAGCGAGCCGGTGAGCCTTTCGAAGACTGAAGGACCATCGCCTGGCTGATCTCCAGCGCTAAGGGGCTCCTCTCGCTTGGCTGCCATCCACGAGGAAGGTTCACCCTCATGCCCTTCTAGTGGTTTCCCTTCGCCGTCGTCTCCTCCCGGTGGTCCCCACGAGGGCCACTCCCAGCCAGCCTGTTGCTTGGAAGACTCCTCAGGCTGCCACGTGCTCGGAAACAGCCCCCCTTGGGCGTCCTGCTCCTCAGCCGCCCGGTCTACCGTCTTACCAAGCGTCATCGAAAATACCCCCAATTGGTTCGTACCGACGTCTTCAGTTGTCTCAGAGCCCACCCACTCGGTGCTGCCGCTGCCCTCGGCGTCACCACCTTTTTTCTCTTTCGCTCCGCCGATACCCCACCACGAAGCGCCGTTTTCTTCCCTCGTCTCCGTTAACCCGTTCTCTCTCTCGGTCCGAGAGAGTCCGAGAGTCTCGGAGACGGCGGTGAGGTCTGCCTGGTGGCCAGAGAACGGCCACCACACCACGCTCCTCCACCGCCACTCGACGGAAGAGGTTACCGGACGGGAACTCTGCGTCCTCTCCTTTGTGGACCACATGCCCGTCCATGCACCCTCAGCTGGACGACCATCATGGTCGCCGAAAGGCCACCACCATGCGAGGGAGGAGTCTGAGTCGAACTTCTCCTGTAAGGCAGGGGTCGAGGCGGGATCAGGTGGCGGCAAGGAAGGGGTCGGCTGCAACAGCAGCTGCATGGCGGAAACGGCGAGCAGCAGTATCTGAGGTTGAAGCTAGCGTTTCTCAGGAAGATCCGCCTTACCGTTATTCCAGTAACTCCCAGACAACAAGGATTCATAAGTCGAGCCGCGGACGCCCTATGTGACGGGTCATTGCAGTTGGCGACGATGGCCCGCCACCCCATGGCAGCTGTTTCATCCCGAGAGACTAGATGTGAGCACCTCGGACAGTTGTGGACCCAGTGAGGGGGCGGTCGGCCATCGAACTCATGAGGATCCGGGACGTCATGGAGGAGGGGAGACATTTACAATCCAATTTCAACTTTGTTGCCGAGCATTCCAAGCGTAAAACTTACAGCCCTTGCATACAATCCGTGCAAGTGGGTCGTGGGTGCGGTGAGGCAGACCAAGAATAATGGCTGGCATGTGAAAGAAACAAATTCACGAAGACTACCGCCTGCGGAGGGACGTCTGGAAAATGCGCCGATAATCGATTATTATGGCGTGCGCTATTTACGTCAGCGCAGTTTCCCCTTCAGAACATCGCAAGACGCTCGTGGAAACATCCCCTCAGCATTGAAATGGATGATACGAGCGACTCGACCTCTGTGACGGACCAGACGACTCCTCCCGCTAAGCCGGGCCCTCCTGCTGCTGCCACTGAACAGGCTGAGGAAAGCGCCAAACCGAAGCTAGGGCTACCATCCAGACGCCCTGACGACCAACGAGGCCCCCCTAAGGGTGGGTTCGACCCCCGAGGGGCCATGAACAGAGTCACCTACGCGGGATGGGTCCCGAACTATGGCCATTACGAGCACCCTTATGCTTACGGTATGGATGACATGTCCGGGCTGGATGGGGAAATGCCCTACTGTCCCGAAGACGTAGGCCAGGAGTTCATCCCTGGCAGAGGCCCGCAAGTTAGCGAGGTCTGCCAAAGGCTGATGAAGACACGCTTCTGCCGTTATGGCGCTCACTGCAAGTAAACAGATCCCTACTCCGGTCAGTTCATCGCCATCGCAGTGCTGTCGTTTGCCAGGTATGGTTCTAAGTGCTTCTACGCCCACAGCCAAGATGAGCTGCGCCAACGGCCTCCGCCACCAGCAGGATTCGCCCGTCAGATGAGACAAGACTACATCGACCCTCAGGCTTTCGGTAGGCTCACTCCGTTCAGTCAATTGCAACCATGATTCAATCAGACCCAGCTCTGATGCAGTTCGCTCCGACCATGGGTTTGCCTTCACACGTCGGCCAGTATCCTCTCACGGAAGTCCCTTATGATGCCAATCCATATGGATGTCCCGTGGTGCCTCCACAGGCTGGCGGAAACCCGACCCCTCCAAGAGTGCATCCTGGCGGTTTTCGTGTCCCCCCGGGATTGAACCCGGGTGCTTACCCCGTGCCACCACATCTCGACTCGCCGTCTCATCAGTTCAATGGTGGCCTGGCCGATCCACGTCATTCTGCTCCGGCGGGTGCTTCTAATGGTCAGCCGCCCAACGACGGCACCGCCGCCCCTCAACAACAACACGTTCTACCCTCACCCACCAACGAGATGCTCGCCAGCCCCTTCGCGGTGGCCGAGCGCGTCTTTGGTCAAGCAGGTCTGAAACCGGAGCAAATCGCCAGTATCTTACAGGCTGCCCAGCCCGTCTCGTACGGCGACTAATAAGTGAAGCTTATGAACCATATTTTAGTTCTGACGATTCTATTTTCGCTGTCGGTGATTCCGTCGGCTCTGAGCAGCTGGCGTAAGTCACTGCTCACTATGAGCTCCTCATCGACATTCGCGTCAATTGACTCGATTACGTTCATGAAATTGATGACCATGACCACCGCGTGCGTTATGATGATGAGCAGAGGATGTTTCGAGTTTTAAGTAATTGAATTAAATTCGGAAAAGTCACTCTGCTCTGATGTCCTTGGAGTCACGAAGCGAAGGGAAGCAGTATTTCATTGTGTGAATTTTTGTTGGGAAATACCACGAGCTGCAATTGCGCTGGTAACTACAACTGTCCGATGGCTACCATTGAACGTGTGTAACTACACTAAGACTAACACTAGAACTGTGATAACTGAGAATGGCTGAACGCTTAAGCGAGGGAAGAAATGTGATGGAGGGGGTCAACAAAGATACGGATACGAAGATAAAAAATCGCAACCGTTAGGGACTTGCTCGTAGCGAGTAGCACTGCCTTCACTGTCCACCAACGTGGACTCTCACTGAGGAGAAAAGCGAAGAATCCAAGGATAATTCAACGGAGCTCGATGAGCCTCGTAGTGGAGTAGGTGGAATTATCATCAATCACGCCATGCGGTGACAGAAACCTTGAACGTCAATGCTCTGAGAAGCTCGAGGGCTCTGAAAGGGAAAATCAACACCAGACAGTTTCGAGGAAAGATATGCCAGCACAGCGAAGATTCCAACCAGCCGCTACCTGAACGACCGTTTCGTGAGCGGTGGAGTTGTTCTCAAGTCGTATGTAGGTGCTCCATGTGTATTCCTGTCTGTCCTTATCGAGTTTCATAATGATAACTCTGGCACCGGGCTTGTCGGCGAGAACTGATCCAATCATCACACACTACTGCAGCGGATATCTCCTGGTGAACTCACCTCCACCGTAGCCGCCGTAGCCACTCTTCCTGCCATACCCGACGTGTATCGTCAAAGAGGTCGACTCTACTCGAGCGAGGAAGTCATTATTGTGGTCATGGCCGTGGAAGATTCCACTTACATTGAGACCGAGGGCCGCTGTGAAAAGACCTACACCGGAAGATATCAGAGTGGCCAAGATATCGGTACAAGTGGCAGCCGCTGATTTCCCTCTATTTCCAAACGGGTAACCGGAAACTTTGCATCCTAGGAGGTGACGGCAAATGACAACTGGATCGATGGGCGAGCTGAGCACTTACCGGTATTGCCACTACTGCAACCGATGTCTTCATCCTTCTCGCCACTGACACGCTGTGGGTCTTTGCCGAAGACGTTCCAGTAGAGGAGGACCTGGGATGGACTGATGAGAATTGTGATGAAGTTCCGGCGAGTTGGAGTTGATACAGGTAACAACTATTTGGATATGTGAAGCCCCTCATTGGCAGCATCTTAAGTGAAGAAGAGAGTAATCTTCCCCGTTAACGGAGTGTCACGCAGGAGTGCTCGAGACTGGGCCAAGGCGTACCTCTTGCAACGGTATATGCACGAACATGAGGCCCTGAAGTCCTCGGAGGTCTTCAGACTCTGCCTGGGATTTGAACCTGTGCGGAAAGAGGGTCACGGAACATAGCGACCCGCATCTACCTCGCGACCAAATTGTCAGAAGCGGGTCAATCCACAGCGAGAACGGTGTGTAGGCGTCGGTGCCTCATAGAAAGGAAAGGCATGAGAGGCCTCTATTTGATGCCTATCTACCAGAATCGAAATTGAAAACACGGAAAATGGCGAATGCTCACCAGAGCCGAGAGCCGGGGGGCTGCTCACCATTCTATCTGGTCCTCCGTGACGCATCCCCAGCCTTTGAGCCCCATGCAAAACAGTTTACCGGAGTCCAACATCCACAACACACCAGTCGGTTTGCCCTTCGCCGTAGAGTTCTCATACACGGGCACGTAGTAGACAGACCCGCCACTGACTCCGGGAGGGGCTAACAGCGACGGAAGCGGCTCTACAGTTGCTTCAAGGTCTCTCGAAAACTCTCACCACACCTTCCTTCGCGAGACTCAGATTGCTGTGCGTGGCATCATAAGCCATGATGGACTTTCCATCAGGCTCAATCCCATCTAGGAAGTGGTCATGGTTGCCCAGTGTGATGGCATACGGTATCTGTGATGGGGGTGGTGGTGGAAACGAGCGAGAAAAAAGTAGGCCCTCGCGGATGAATGTGCGGTTTGAACGTCATCGCGAGGTCATCGCATTCTGAGCTAAGCATCGATGCCATCTGCGATATTGAGGCTGAAATAGTCGTTAACAGCGATTCACATTTCACCTGCTGCTTCCTGACGATGGCGGTGAAGCGCTCCCATTGCTTTACGAAGAACTCTGTACAGTTGAACTTTACCCAGCATAGCACATCACCATAGTCGGAGTAGGCGTCACCATTAAAGACGACCTTCAAAGGCACACGCAAATCCAACGAACGATCCAGGAGATGATGACGGCTTATCGGGTTGAGCCAGTCGACTCCGGCATTCCCACTCACCATGTCAGGTTTCTCGACGTCGAGCAGCGTCTTCTGGAATATCTGAATAACGAGAGGAACAGGACTGTGAAGTTGGTAGAAATTGGTACGACCAAGAAATACGTCTAAACCTGTCGGACAGCCTACTTCTGACTACTACTCAAGCCGGCCCACTGGTGCTATCATGCTAGGAATAATCAGCGAGTCAGCGGCAAGGCTGTGGTCGACTTGCCACTTTCAAAGTGAACGAAGCAGTATCCTAGCACGAGGGAGCCAATTCATGTCTCACATCCGACTTGTTGTCTCGGTCCTCAGTCTCGCCGTAGTGCAGATCGCTGAACACGAGAATCTTCAGTTCCCCGGTCGCGTCGTTGAAGTGCATCCGAGGTTTTCCCTCAGCCACCACAAACAAGGCAATGGTGGAGAGGAGGGCTACGCGTAAGGCCATGGAGTAACGGTATCACACTGCCTCTCTCGAAGAGCGCAATATCGTGCTCTTCAACTTTTCTTGCATTGTTGCTTCTCTGTTGTTGCTTATAGTCAACGCAAGATGGGAAGGATTTAAAAGTCTTTCCGGAAAAACCCGGTACTGCGAGGACATAAAAAACGGGGCTCCAAGAATTGTGACACCGGTCTCGAGGGGAAATGAGCGTGAGGGTGACCCATAGCGCCATCTGAAGCGTAATCCAGCACACATACTCATACACGTGAGTGCGAGGCGTACGAAGTTCGGAAGTATGAAGCTGAAAAGATGGTTTTCACTATGGAGTAGGAAGCTCCGTGAACGCTTGCCATCATGTACAGCACCCAATATACAGTGGTGCTGACGGCTGAGGCTGGTACCCTTATTGTTGCTCTAGAATCGCCTTGCTGTGAGCTATGTTGTCCATGCAATTGCACGCATGCGCAAAGCTTGCTTCGCTCCCACCCACGCTCTTCGCCTAGAGTTAGCTTGGACACCTAACTGTCAGACGTCGTTGTCTGGGTCGTGGCGGCAGACGGGTCGCGAACCGCGTGTCTTGGGTTAGTTTGGAGTCCACGTTGAAGATAACAACAGCCGCCCGAGATGAGAAATTGCGCACTTCGAAGATCATGGACACGAGGCTCCTCAGACGCCTCTCGGACACCGGCGAAGCGGGGCGATTGGGTTAGTGCTTGCATAACTACGCAAAAGCGTCCTGGTGCATTGGGATTCTCTACTAGGGCGAATTGATACCTCGGGAGATGAGAAATGTGTCATACCGTATGGCTCATACGAACTCATTTCATGTTTCATCACGATGTATGCCCAGCTACTGATGCGCCTCCAGAAGAGTCTGACTGAACCTCCCTTCCATCCGATCCGAAATTGACGACTCAATATCACACGCGCGACAGATAGGCTCCAAGAACTGTGCAACAAAAATCGTCATGAATCTCACGAAGAGGAAACTGCGCACGGCGAGCACTGCCGGCCGCAGCACGAACTTGAACTTGAGGTCATCATGAATAATCGCAGGTATGAGTCGGGCAAGCAGGAAAGACTGTGGAGGTGGATTCACCTTGATTACGTCATTCCGGCGCAGAGCCCTTGGACATCAGAGCGAGAAAGCACGCGTCGTGCCTGGAACAGGAAGCCACGTGGTCTGCGCGGATCGGGCCGAGATACGCCCACACAGCGAAGATTTCAACTCACCTCAATCTGCCTGGCCACGTTTCGCATGGCCGAGGTCCTCTCCAGTCGCATGTAACTGCTCCACGAGTAACTCTGTCGGTCTTCGCTAAGTTTCATAACAATGACGGTGGCGCCAGGCACGTCGGCAAGGACTGATCGCATCACAAGGCGATCCATCAACATACACGGTGTATGATACACGACGCTCTGATGCCCAGCACAGCGTGGGAGAGCCTTCGAAGCTCTCAGCTGTGGTCCACAGCCTGTGGAAGCAGATTCTACGCGCGAAGGGGCTATTGAAGTCCCTCTGTTGAATCTACAGTATTCTCTATGTCTCTCTCGACGGCTAGGATACAATAGCGTCTGTCTCAGATTGCCTGCGGCCGATGTCTGTGCACTTGCAGTGGAAGGCCGCAGTGCGAAGCCTCACGCTGATGTGTCACTGGAGCAGACGACCCTTGACACGCTCACCTCCACCGTAGCCGCCGTAGCCACTCTTCCTGCCATACCCGACGTGTATCGTCCGAGAGTTCGACTCTACTCGAGCGAGGAAGTCGTTATTGTGATCATGGCCGTGGAAGATTCCACTTACATTATGGTCGAAGGCCGCCGCAAAAAGGCCTGCAGAGGACAACTCGCTGAGCTGACGGGAAGCAACGACGCCAAATCCGCACAGAGTAGAGCAAACACTGCAAAACATCGGGAAAAGACAACTGCTGCTGCGCCTCAGCGACCCGCATTCGACGCCCTCTCACCAGTGTTCACGCTACTGCAACAGACGTCCTCCGTCTTCAAGCCAGTCACAAGACTCGGGTCTCCACCATACGCATTCCAGTAGAGAAGGATCTGAAGCAGCGCCGCGAGGGAAACGTCTTCGCTGGACTGATCTTTCGCCGCTCCAAACATCGAGATGCTGATTGCAACGGAAGTCTTGGTACATCCGGAACGACAGGCCACCGAGGACAGCAATGAGAGGCGCTCATTGAGCAGGTTGCCTCCTCCGCATCACGCCGCCCAGAACAGCGACTAACGACGACCGCGGCTGGTACGCTACCTCTTGCAATGGTATATGCACGAATACAATGCCTTGAACTCCTGTGAGCTCATCAGAGTCTGCCTGGGACTTGAACCTGTGCGGGTTAGGCCGCACGAGACGATGGCTCCGAGAGCACCGGTGGGGGCGATAGGATACGCGAAAGAGTTTTCTGGAGGTTCAAAACACTTGCACATACATATCGACGCTCCTCGCCTTCTCTCCGCCAAATAACGAATTCTTCTCAGTCCAAAACTACGAACGCGCCGAAGGCCTAGATATAAAGGCTCACCATTCTATCTGGTCCTCCGTAACGCATCCCCAGCCCTTCAACCCCATGCAGTTCTCTTTATCGGAGTCCAACATCCACAACACACCTGTTGGTCGGCCCTTCACCGTCGAGTTCTCATACACGGGCACGTAGTAGACAGACCCACCACTGACTCCGGGAGGGGCTAACAACAGAGGGTGGTTCGGGTTCTCCGTGACTCTGATGATACCTTTCCTCGAGAGGCTCCACCCGCTGTGTGTACTATCATAAGTTATGACGGACTTGCCATCGGGTTTAACTCCGGCAGGGAGATGGTCATGGTTGCCCAGTGTGAAGGCATACGGTATCTGCCGAAGTCTGACTGACGCTTAGCAAAATGAATGAAAATGGCGCTTGAAGCCCTAGAATGCAACCTCGGCGAGCTTCAAAAGGGCAGCCGGAATTCCTTTTTTTCGTTACAGATATGACACTCCCCCCCGTGTTCCGTAATTCAGCCAACCTAAGCCCTAGAACGGAAGGAAGGCATCGGGCCATTCTCTAGTTGATTATGATGAGTCATGAATCACCTGCAGCTGCCTGACTGCGGAAGTGAAGCGACCCCATTGTGCTTCGAACCACTCCGTACAATCTCCACTGCCCTTGCAGGTCTCAGGAGCACTGTAGTCAGAGTAGGCGTCACCATTGAAGACGACCTGCCACATGAAGGCGCAGTCGAAGCGAAGATGGGCCACTAGACATTCCATTGGTTTTTCCTCTGCTACGGTCCGGACTCACCATGTCCGGCTTCTCGGCTTCCAACATTTTTCGTTGGAATGCCTGAAAGAATGCGAAGAAAAACACACTCAACGCGAATTGTCAACCCTAACTGCAGAGATGCGGACACTTGCCTCCCTCATCCGTATCATTTCTTAGCGCGAGAACGAAGATAGCGGCATCGGAAGTAAGTGAAAACCCCCGCCAAACAGCAGGTCAAGGATCCCGCGGAAGGAAGCCTGTCTAACGGTGACGTATACGATTGCAGCGGTGGAGTAAGCCTTGCCTACGTCCGATCGGCGGTCCTTGTCTTCACCCTCGCCGTAGTGCAGATCGCTGAACACGAGTATCTTCAGTTCATCCGTGTTGTCGTTGAAATGCATTCGAGGTTTCCCCTCAGCTCCGACGACGCAGGTTGCTACGACGAATAGGGACCAGTGGACGACGTGCAGGCCCATCAGATCAAGATCCTGCACACCCTGAATAGGGCGCCTTTAGACTAGCACTCATATGATTCAGCGTGGCGTTCTCGTACCCAACGTCAGGTGAGCGCCCGGTATGGAACGAAACCTGCCTGACTGCCGAACTCAAAACTCACTACAGTATTACCAAACATCATTACATCATCATTACATCGTCGTCAGTAGCATCATTACTTCTTTCTGTCCTGCTGAAAGGAATTCCTAATTCTCGGAACACCTTCAGAGCTGCCTGAAACAGCGACAGGGTATCACAAAATACCGGTCGCGGCACTTGCAGGAGGAACGTGTTCCCATTCTCGACAGACTATTGACCATTCTTTGAGGTCTTCCACAATTTGGCGCTTCGTCAGATTCGAAGGGTTTATATTGTACTTAACCTTATACTTCTTCCCTGGGGGCCTTGAAGTCCCGGCCTTCTAGCTCGATCTTTTCTTCGTGGATCCCCTATTACATCTCTAAGGCCTTTCCTGTAAGCAGCCTGAAAAAACCGACGAATCGTGTTACACGATCAGCAAGTACGTCCATGTCCAGAGTGTTCGACAACCTCCGCCTTTTTGGGGGGCTTCGGGGTCCGGTTCGGGCCTACTTCCCCGCTTCAGCCCATCTCTGTCGTTGAATCCCTAGACATTGAATCCAAAACGTAAAGCCAAAACTCCTATGCTTACAGACAGGCTTACCTCTGACTGATCCGCAGAGGCCTGGTCAATGATGCTGGTCATTGCCTCTTCGAATTCATGGAGGTTCTTCAGCATCGCTTCGACGAATTCTGACATCTGCCACTCCACTGCGAGCTCTTCTTCCTCCTGTAACTTTAAATGGTATTCTGCAGCTCATAAAATTTTTGGTCCTCACTCGGCCTGCGTTTTCCCTTCTAGCTGACGAATAAAAATGCCCCATTGTGAAAAGGGACTGAACGCAAACTGAGAATAGAAAACTGCGGATATCCTCTGATCAACTCGATCGTGTGGGTCAATGAAAATCGTTCGACAAACATAGAGCACAAGCCAAAACACAGTCCTGCCTACCATGATGGTATTACCAATGGTAATGTACCATCCTCGCTATTGCGATAACAGATTTTTCGATAACAGTTTCTTCGGCAACCTTGAACTTGATGCTTCCAAGTTCGACTTCTGCTCCCACCAATAGTGGACCCCCTCGCACGACACATCAATCAGACAGCGTGCGATCGGATGAGGGAAGGCACAGCGGAGAACCGGATGTAGCGGGGCTGACGGTTCGTCTGCGGTATTTTTGTATGGCTCCTAAGCTTAGCTTGACGCTAGTTGATGACTTTATTAGTGGAGTTTCACCCGTAATACGCGAAGTGGCGTTTTTCGTCAAGTGAAAAACGCGAAAATCGCGACGTGAATTGAAGTCAAATCACTTCGCGAAATACACATGGCCGTGGGGACCATTTCGCGAAAAACACATTGACCATTTCGCTAAAAAACGGGTTTATCGCGAAAAATGGGATGTAAATCGTGTTTTTCACATCATGAGAGGGGTGAGTTCGAAGCCCTTCTCGCGAAAATTCACTTCAGTTTTCCGCCAAGTGGAAAGCGCAGAAAACGCGAAATAACACGAAGTCGGAGCCTTTCGCGAAATTCATAACGCAATTAACGCCCTCTCGCGAAAAACGCACGGAGCGTTTCGCGAAAAAAGTGATATACCGCGAAGCGCCGAGTGTAAATCGCGTTTTACATATCACTCGAGTCTCGCCGATAATTTTGAATGAAAAACGCGTTTTTCACGAAGATTACGCGTTGAACACCGTGAAAAACGCGAAAAACATGAGAACTCAGAGGCGGACTAGCAATACGACCCCAGGACCCGCCACTGCTGTGCATCCGCATTCCGCCAGAGGGCCACCTCACTCAAGAGCGGGATCCGTCAGACTACTGGCATTTCAAGTTGGGGCCTCCGGGAGGTACTCGATGGTACATCCCATCACACAGCCATGTGTAGCGACCAGTCTAGCGGACCCCTCTGTGAGGGAGAGCGGTGGAGAGCTTAGCAAGATTTGAACCCGGGATCTTCCGGGGTACAGCATGGCAGAGTAACCTACTGAGCCAACTGACCTATAACCAGTAAAGTGGCCCAGCGGCGAGGGCGACCTCCACAGGAAAGGTGCATCCTCGGCGCACTAGGGAATTTCCAGCGTGCGCAAAGATACCCCTTGAGCAAAGATACCCCCTTGGTGTGCCCTGCATGATGCAGCCTGCGTCTAAGTTACCTACAAGTATCGCAGGGAGTGAGTTGTCTTGCTAGCTGATTCTAGCGCCGTAATTGATGCCAATCACTTCGCTTCTCCTTGCCGAACTCCCTGGCTCTGTGGAAGCTCTGGACCTTGCGCACGTCCAGGCCGACATCACTCGGCGCCAGGTTGCGGCCCTGGCCGTCTGGAGGGCGGAGCAGTATTTGAGAGCGTAAGCGCAACCAATCTTCAATGCTCTTTCACGGACTTGCTCAGATGGAAGACGTACGCTGTCGAATACGACAGAGTCTTGCAACTGGGCAACAAGATTCCGTCGTCCGATCCTACTACTAGGAAGAATCAGAAGAGTAGCATGATGCGGGGGACTTGTCAGGACATCGAAAAGGTGGCTAACCACTTTGGGTACCCCATTCCTGGGTTCGTGGACCGTCTTATCTTTCTCTACGATTACGACCTGGACGAGGCTCTTGGGCGCTCGCCACAAGACCAAGGCCCGCAGGGTGAGGAGTTGGGTCAGCGAATTCCTGTGGCTCCAACGTCCTCTTCTGTTGCGGTTACTGCTGATGGTTCGGTTCCTTCGGTTGTCGCGGCTTCCTCTTCCTCGTCGAATGGGCTTCAAGGGACTGTTGCGGGCAATGAGTCCTACTGGTTTAAACGTCTAGATGCACGTATGGCCAGTATCGCGCAGTCTTCGAGAGAGACTGCGCAAGCGGTGACGACCATGGCGTCCGCCTTAACGGCCCTGGCTGAAACATCCTCACGAATGGAGTCTCTGATGATTATGCTCATCGAAGAGAGCCGTGGGAGGAGCTCCGGCTCAGTCGAGGATGGCGACGGCGGGAGCCAAGTGCTGTCGAGCGAAGGGGAGGACAGCGACGGTGATGATGATGATGATGATGATGATGATGATGATGATGCGGATGACGAGAATGGCGGCCACCCATCAGAGGAAGCGCAGATTCAGGAACTCAAGAAGGATCGTGCTGGGCGAGCTGATGCCCGGGCCAAGTCAAAGGCCAAGGCTGAGGCTGAAGCTAAGGCCAAGGCCAAGGCCAAGGCCAAAGCCAAGGCCAAAGGCAAAGGCAAGCCTAAGGGCCGGCCAGCTGGGTCGAAGCGTCGTCGCACCCAGTGAACCTCGTTAGTTTCTGCTCCGGTCGTTATGTTGAATTGGGGCGTATGGCCTTGCGATGAACATGTCCACGTAGTTTCCTGCTTGCGCGTCCCTGCTCTGATGTTCCGCTTTGTCTACGGCTACACGGAGGACTTCGTCGACTGGCTGTGGGCTCGGCTCCAGCAGGACTTGCAGCTTGGGAGACCGTTCCGTAAACCCCACTTACTAGAGCTATTGCGAGGTTAGTAGCCTCACAGCTAGTGGCCTGCTAGCTCTGCTAGTTGTCTCAGGTTACAAGCAGAACTCTGACTACCACGAGATGAGGACCAGATGCGGTGGATCTTTTGCCCAAACAGTGGCTGATCTTGAGATACGACTGCACGACTTTCTGCTTGAGCACCCTTACATCCCGCAGAGCCTCCTAGGCCTTCCTCGCTTTGGAGGGAACGGTCCCTTTAGGAACGTCATTGGGCATGTTGATGTGTTCCCCATCCGCATCCGTCGACCAAGTCATAACCAAGGTTGTTACTACCAACCTAAGTATAAGTCTCACGTTGTGAAAATTCAGGCTGTGGTTGACCTTCGTGGCCGTATTGTTCACGTGAGCTTGCCGTGGATTGGAGCTCGCCACGACCTGTATATTTATAGAGAGACCGTTCGACTCGGTGAACTCGTTGTCCCTCCCGGGACCCGTCTCATGGCAGACCTGGGGTATGCCTCCGGCGGAAACAGAGCTTTGCGGCTTATAACGCCTCACAAGCGTGTCCGCGGGCGTGTTCTCAATGACAGGGAGGTCACCTTTAACCAGAGACACGCGTCTCTGCGCAGCATTGTCGAACGTGCCTTCGGTTTTCTTAAGCGCTTCGATTTTTCTGTATACGAGATGCCGGTGTCATGCCGTCAGGCGTCGCGGGTTGCCAAGTAGAGCCTCTTGTGCATGTCGTATTCTTATTAATTTCGATTTTCTGTATCATCAACAGACCGGTACTGGCGTAGCTAACTGGAGAGCTTTCCCCGCCTAGTGGTTCCGTGTTCAGTGAAAGTCGCACTAGTCGCCCTTTACGACTGGCGTCATTAACTTGTCGCCAACATTGGCTGAACTTCAGTCACGAAGCCCGAGCGACTTCGCCATTTTCGCGAAAAAAACGCGAAATTACTCCGCGTTTTACACCATGGGTGAAAAACACTGCGTGTGTTTTACGCGTTTTTCACCAGTCGAAAGTGAATTTCACGATGTGAAAATGTGAAATGCGTTTTTCACTAGTGGTTTTTCACATCACGGGTGAA
>JABANP010000804.1:0-16620 GCA_013115135.1 Perkinsus olseni | reverse complement strand
CAATGCAGTAGGGAACGACAACAAAAACCCTTAACGTCCGAGAGGAATATAAAACTCCCTCACGATATTAATAGGGGATGTTCACGTTTCGTACACCAAATAGTCGTACATTTTCGACTCATATCTCCAATACTCATACATTTTCTAATCGTACACGAAATACTCGTACACCAAATAGTCATACACAAAATACTCATACACGAGAGATTCGTACATATAAAACTCGTATACATAATGCTTGTATACGCAATACCCGTACATATAACACCCGTACACATAATAGCCGTACACTTTGAACTCGTACACCGGCATTCCATACACTCTCATTTCGTACACAGTCCCAGTTTCAAGTCGTACACCGTCATTTCGTACACTCTGCGAAAATTTTCGAGGCAATTCGCGGAGCTGCTCCGCGACTTGCCTAAAAAATTTTCGCGCCGGCTCCAATTTTCCGGCGCTCTCCCGCCCCTTAGTACCACTCTACTTCCTCCCTGGCAAGGGAGTCCCTAAATATAGGATCGAACCTACGGTTTTCCGATCGAGAGTCCGCTACCTTAACCACCATACCACTTGCACGAATAAACTTTTTCACAGAGTGGCGCGAGCAGTTCGCTCCCTATAGACAATATAACTTCCTTCGCTCCGTCATTGCACCCAGCGCGCGGCTCAAAAGTGCGGAGCATAGTGTACGAGTCGTGCTCGTGTACGAGTTGCTAGTGTATGAGATTCACGTGTATGAACTTTATGTGTACGACTCACTACATGAACGAGTATTATATGTACGAGTGTCATGAGTACTATTATTACGTGTACGAGTCTCAATTGTACGAAATGATGATGTATGAATCCAATGAGTGAACGAGTATTCAGTGTACGAGCCGTGTACGAAGCGATAGTGTACGAGTTTTCGGTGTACGGATCGTAATACACCCGGAATATTATGGTCTATGTTATACCAAAAAGGTTTCAGCAGGATAAGTGCCAAGGGTTGAAAGGAGAATAGAGCATGGGATCGGTAATCGTACCATCTTCTCAAGTAGTTTATCCCAAGAGCTTGTTAGTAGCGGCGTCAATTCTGGAACACCAAGGAGTCGTTTGGCTTGTCCAGCGCCAGTCTGGATCCCACAACAAATCATAGCTTTGACACCGCGAGAGTACCCGCCTTCCAGTAGGTCCCAGTTAGCTTGATTGAGACCAAAGGTCCACGCTGTGCTTCCATAGGTGAATAGGGGTAACACATACTGCATAAAGAGGTGTCTCAGTGTTTTGGGAGAGGTGTTGGAGAGCCGGCGAAGGACTCCTACCCGTGGAGCACAGATAGATCTAATATTTCGAATATGTTTTTCCCAATTTAGGCGTTCATCCCAAGTAGCTCCTGAAATGACAACTGTAGGAGTGTGCTCTATGACTAGCTCATTCAGAACAATAGCCCCATCCAGTATAGGAGTCGTCTTACGGCCTCTGAAATAGATCAGGCGTGTTTTATCTTCAGGTAAACTCATCCCGTTTTGTGTCAGCCATGACTCGATCAGAGCGAGCGCATGGTTAAGTTTGGCGTCAACTTCGGCTTGAGTTTTTCCTTCACACCAGAGTATGGTGTCATCTGCGTACGCACAGAAACCCGCTATTCGCCATTGTAGCGGGAATCGGTCTCGGAGGTTTTCTAATAGGGTTAGGAGGGGATTAATATAGAGCGCCCAGAGTAGTGGTGATAAAACCGCACCTTGAGGTAAGCCTTGCTTCTGGTGCTTCCAGGAGCTAGATTCTCCTCCCACGTCGACGTAGAACTTACGTCCCTTTTGGAATCCCCACACAAACCTAGCTAGTTTCATGTCAATATCAGATTCAAATAGACGTGCCTGAAGTACGTCTAGAGTACAAGTATCATAAGCTTTGCTAGATCAAGACTGACTAGTCCTACTAGGTTTTTCTTATCAACGGACGAGCGGATTCTGTTCTGGAGGAAAGCCAGTTCCTCCTCGGTGCACCTGCCTGGTCGGAAACCGAACTGACAGGCGTTAATAGGTGTGGAAGCGAGAGTGCATTCGAAAGCAGTTTCGATTCTGTATAAAATCAAATTTTCAACGACCCGAGCTAACAGGTTCGTCACACAAATCGGTCTGAAATTAGCACATGGCGTTCGACCAGTTGAGCATGGTTTCTTGCGTGTCACTACTACCCGTCCCCGACGCCATTGATGTGGGACATCAAGCTCTAACAAGGCTTTGTTGATGACCTGTAGACAAACCTGTTTTGCTCGGGTGGTCGAGTGCTTGAGCATCTGAGCTGAGACTTCATACGGGCCACTTGCTGCGGAAAGGTCAAGGCGTGCGAAAGCCCTCTCTAGTTCATCCAGACTAAACGGGTGAGCTTGTTGGACGGAGTGATCCGCTAAGGGTCCGTCGTAAAGGTGTTGTTTGTAGTCTTTCATCCTGTATGCTCTATCTCGCCATTCTCTTCGAGTGGCCGGTGACAAGCGACTCTTATAAACCGTCTCCGAAAGGTAAGTTGCATACTTCGCTGCCGCCTCGCCTCCAAAAGAACCCTCAATTTCAGTGGGAGGTGAGGGTTTAGGGCCAAAAGCCATCCCTTTGACCACCTTCCAAACCTTGCGAGATCTGGAAGATAACTTGCTGGTGAAGTTGTCCCAAGATTGTCTTTTGGCTTGAGCGAGTGCTGCGTGGTAGGAGGTAGTCGTATGTCGCAGCTCCACTTCAAGTCTATCAACTGGCTTACCGGCAGCACACCTTTTCTGGATAGCTCGGCGGAGACGATTTTTTTAGAGTCGAAGGGAGTTCAGTCTGGAGTTCCAGAAAGGTCTATAATGATGTATATCGCCACGTGGGATGCCATGTTTAGCTGCTGATTTATACGCCTGAGCTAGAGAATTGTGGAGAGAGGCTGCAGAGGCCAACAGATCCAATGACTGCAATCGAGCATCTAGGTGAGTTTGGAATTTTTCCCAATCAACTTTCTGATAATTCCATCGGGTGGAGATCTTTCCAGCTCTCTTACTACCTTTAGCTCCACACTGAGACGGGGGTATCCAGAGCTTAATGGGTAGATGATCAGAACCAGCCATCGAGTTATCCAGGACTTGTCGAGTAACAAAATGGTAGATTTCCCTGGATGTCGCTGTGATATCCACCCATGATGATCCATGTGGGCCCTGAAAAGTGAGCGGATCATGGATAGAGCAGATGCATCGATATCCTTGTTCCCGTATCCACTCATAGATTTCCATGCCACGGTTGTCAGCGGCGAGTACTTGATCGCCTGTCCATGCTGGATGATGTGCATTTACATCACCCATTAGGAGGCCCCTGCGTGAGGGTAAGTCTGGTAAGAGGGTGAGCGGCGGGCCGCCGCTCCGCCGCCCGCGTGGGCATCCTCGGTCTTCGGTAGTGTCCAGAAGTTCACCTTTCACATCCGCCACATTGGACCCTGGAAATTTGAGCGAGTGTTGAGGGCTATAGAAGGTTTCTTGTAGGCAAACTAGATCTGGGGTAACATACCGTAAATAGAGTAGGAGCTCCATCCTGTAGCTCGATAACCCGTGGGTATTGTAAGATAGGACCTTCCGGCCGGAGGTTGTAATTTGTCGTGTCGAAGGGGTAAATGGTTGGTGAGTGCGAGGAGGCATAAACAAAGTATTTAAGGTGAAAGGCGTGTTTGCGTAAGTTCAAGACATACATGCCTATGTGCAGTTTCTATGTCTAGTCACTACCGGTCACCTGTTAAGGGGACGTACATGTATGGCAGGTTCGGCCTATACTTTGTACCGGAAAACCCGGCCACCCCCCGGCGACGATGACGCGTATAGACCTAGGGGGGGACAGTCCATTCGTATGGCAGAAAGCGGCTAGGGCGTTTAGACTGGTCTTGTCGTTGCGAAATTGTTTGAAACGGCTGCTAGAGGTTCGCAACCTTTGAGGGGTCTCGCTCTTTTAATGGGTGTATTGCGATCCGTACACCGAAAACTCGTACACTATCGCTTCGTACACGGCTCGTACACCGAATACTCGTTCACTCATTGGATTCATACATCATCATTTCGTACACTTGAGACTCGTACACGTAATACTCGTACTCATGATACTCGTACATATGATACTCGTTCATGCAGTGAGTCGTACACATAAAGTTCATACACGTGAATCTCATACACTAGCAACTCGTACACGAGCACGACTCGTACACTATGCTTCGCACTTTTGAGCCGCGCGCTGGGTGCAATGACGGAGCGAAGGAAGTTATATTGTCAATAGGGAGCGAACTGTTCGCGCCACTCTGTGAAAAAAAGTTTATTCGTGCAAGTGGTATGGTGGTTAAGGTAGCGGACTCTCGATCGGAAAACCGTAGGTTCGATCCTATATTCAGGGACTCCCTTGCCAGGGAGGAAGTAGAGTGGTACTAAGGGGCGGGAGAGCGCCGGAAAATTGGAGCCGGCGCGAAAATTTTTTAGGCAAGTCGCGGAGCAGCTCCGCGAATTGCCTCGAAAATTTTCGCAGAGTGTACGAAATGACGGTGTACGACTTGAAACTGGGACTGTGTACGAAATGAGAGTGTATGAAATGCCGGTATACGAGTTGAAAGTGTACGGCTATTATGTGTACGGGTGTTATATGTACGGGTATTGCGTATACAAGCATCATGTATACGAGTTTTATATGTACGAATCTCTTGTGTATGAGTATTTTGTGTATGACTATTTGGTGTATGAGTATTTCGTGTACGATTAGAAAATGTATGAGTATTGGAGACATGAGTCGAAAATGTACGACTATTTGGTGTACGAAACGTGAACATCCCGTCCAAATAGACCCTGATTCCCTCTCGAGGTACTCATAAATGACTCCTTGCAAGTCCGCGGCATGAACAACGTTCTTCAGGGCAAAGACCTCCGGCTTCCCATATTCTTCGGGAACCGTAACCTTAGAATCGTCCACGTCATCAATGTCGACTCCACCTAACCCCGGAAATATTATTCCCGGATGCTCCACACCATGCTCCACGAGAGCCCCCTTCACGTCCATCCGTACAAAGTGAACCGCATAATTGCCCGTCGATAGCACCTTAGGCGAACCATACTCACAAAGATTGGAGTGGAACCCTGTCGCTATCATCTTTGGACGGGAATCACATGACGGTCGAACACACGTACACCCCGTTACATGGTCGTGAACCGAGAACAGGTCGTAATCAACGTCGTCGCTGGATTTATCTCGTTGCCCGCGATGCCCGATTAAATCCAAATCCTGGCCTTCAATTTTGGGGAGGGTATCCTTAAATTCATCTTCATCATCGTTAATCGAGTCATAATCCGAGGATTGCTCTCCCTCGCCAGCAGAAAATTTCTCGATCGTAAAAACCCATTCGCCCTCGATGACCCGACTCATATCAATTCGCACCCTTTCAGGAGTTAGAGTAATTTTAGTATTCAATCTTGCCAATGTCGAACACCCTAATAAGACGGGTACGGTCATTGTATCCTCCGTGACAATGAACCACTCCATCGCCGCGTTACGCCCTATGGCCACCGTAAGTTGCACCATTCCCAAGATTTCCATCACGGTTCCGCCAGCCTCACTCACCTTCGGTACATGTCGACATTCCACTGTCGCCATCGGAACGCATTCCTTTAAGGTTGATATCACTAGTGAAACTTCTGCTCCTGTATCGAATAATGCTGATACCAGTTTTCCCTCTAGAATGACTTCCCCAATCACCATCGGAACATGGCCCGTATTGGTCGACGCCACTCTATAATTCTCAACCTCATCTATACTCTCTCCATTTTTATCTCCTTCCCGCCTAATCCTTCCGATCATATGTACCTTCGCATTCGGAGCTATTCTGCCTCTTGCTGTCGGTGTGCCTGCCTCATTTAAGCCAGCTTTAACATTTTTCCTACACGTGTAGGCCAAATGCCCTGGGAACTTGCACCTCCTGCAGATCGCCTTTTCCACTTTCACATCACACCTATCCAGCGTATGTGATGGACTCCTACACCTTATGCATCTCTTCTCCATATCCGCAGGCTCCGTAGCCAAACAGGAACTCGCGGAATGCCCCGGCTTCAAGCACCGGTAGCATTTAATACCCGTCGTATCCCGGCCTATTGCCAGAATATAACTCTCCGAATAACAGCTTTCCCTATCGGACTCTTCCCCCGTTCCAACAGAGTTGGCTGATCCTTCTCTGACCCTGCTAAATGATTGACTCCTATTTCGCGACCTTTCCCTGTCAGATTGTTCGCTATCTCCCAACATCTTCGATATCTGATATATCCTTTGAGCTCAATCCAACACCCGTTTTTTTAGCGCTTTAAACGACACCTTAGGGTCAGACACATAATCATCCAATTTCCCTCGCAACTCCTTATCCTCCAAACCCAAATACAATTTCCACTTCAGAGTATACTCTAGAATCGGAGACCCTAGATAATATAACTCCGAAGATAACCTCTCAAGGCGCTTAACGAAGAAATATACCGACTCTTTACCCTGCCGACACCTCTCAAACGTGCCCCCACCAACGACCGAAACGTCAACTTCCCGAATCTACTAATCGGGGAAGCTGAACTTCCCGAAGTAACTTCTGACAGAGTTTTTCCACCACAGCAACCATCTTCTGCAGAATATTCTCCACCCTTAAGCCACTATCGACTCAGTGCGTGACACTCAGAAACCTCTTAATGCCGAACTTTCCTCCTACTGAACGCACTACAACCCCCAGGACAACCGACAGAAAGACCCGTTAACCGTATATTCTTTCTGGGCGCGCCCTTCTCTGAACAACTACGCAGCGAACCTTCTGAACTCACTATCGACTGAACTCCCCTTACGCACGGGAACAGAATATCTCCCACTCTCTCCTTGCCGCTACGAACCCAGTTTACCTGGATGCCATAACGGTTATGGTTTTGTTACGAGTTGCCATTAGGGTACTCACTACCCGGTGGTGCTTCCGCAGTTCTCACTTTCCTGTGTGACGAACCCAACATGTGGTAGGAAGGAGAGAGAGATAAAAACCGGTAAAACCACCCGGAATTCAATGGGAGGGCTGGGCGTGACGGGGTCACGTCATGTTGGTGTCACTCCCGCAGGGTTGCGACAGAAGCCGGTGGATGGAGCACCAATACTAGGGTGACATCCTTAGTCGGCAGAGGCGCCTTGTAGCGCCATGTCTACGTGACATCAAGGCGTGTTTCCCCACAACATCTCCACACCCCCGGAAAACGATCAGGGTGGCGGGCTCGGGTTGCGGGCGAGCGAGAAAATAAACGCAGCTAGCAGGAGCAATGAACAAAGAGGAAGAGGGGGCTAGTACAGTACAAGCGGAAAAAATGGGCCTCAGAATGATGTAGAACCTATTAGTCTAGAGGCGGATAAAGTGGTGTTGCGTTCTCGAAGCTCAGATGCTAAAAGTCTCCAATGTTCGCTTCGCCTTCCGGGTTAGACCCCTCGTAGTCGTCAGTGTGATCGTTATGAGTGGAGTCGGTTTGGGAATGTCCATAATCACTGGATCAGCACCAGTGGGTCGTATCGTAGCAACCGTCTCTTCAGCAGTTTCATTATGAATCCATACTGGTAGCCATGACCCTTGAGCATCAGAGCGAAGCACTTGCACAAGAAGTCGGTCAGCAGGTAGTCGTTGCAGTACCTCCCCAACAAGGACTTCTCCATGCGATCGGTAGAGAACGACATCCCCTAGCTTAACTGACGGCGGCTGACCTCGTACTGGCCTGCCTGGAACGTCAACACGGAGGTCTTGCTGAGGAGTGTCTTGGTGGTCTTGTTGAGGAGCGTCATCATGGTCTTGCTGAGGAGCGTCAACTTGGGCATCACCTTGTGTTCGGGGGTCGTCAGCACGGTGGCCTCGTGGCAGATCGTCACCATCTACGTCGTCATCACGTTGATCTTGTGGTACATCGTCGTCACCATATACAGAGGGCGGAGGCCGAAGATTGTCGTCCTGCTCCACGTCGTCGGCCTGACCCGGGCCATTTTCCACGATGTTGTGGCCACTGTTGCTTGGGTTTGCGGTAGAAGGAGCAAGGTTGCGAGCGTGCTCGACGAGACTATCTTCCTCCCCAGGGGGGGCAATCTTGTAGATGACATCGGTGACGCGGTCGACAATCTTGAACGGGCCACTCCAGCCCGTACTAAGTTTGGTTGGTCGGGCACGGTAACGGCAGACCAGATCACCAACATGATAGGGGTGTGAGGTAAGATGACGAGAGAGCAAGGCTCGGCGAGTTTGAGGGTGTTCTTCCTCCCAGATACGAGTGAAGTGGGTCAGCAGTGCCTTATGCCGGTCGAAGTGGCGATGTACGTCTTGCTGTTGCTGCTGGTCGGTGATGTGGTCGGTGTTAGCATCTGTCAGATATAGCCAATGGTCGTTATCTCGGTACCCAAAGAGAAGCTCGTGAGCGGTGGCACCGTACTCGGAATGCTCAATATGATTAAGAATCCACTGTACTTCTGGGACGAAAGTCAGCCAGTCTTGGGGGTAATCCAGAAGGAGGCGACGTAAGGTAGAAGCTAAAGAAGCATGTACCCGCTCATACCACCCCCCGTAGAAGGGGGCGTACGGGGGTATATGGGTTATATGTACTCCGTAGGAGGCCAGGTAGGTCTTGAGCGAGGTGGCGGTAAAGACCTTGGCATCGAATCCCGTAAGACCAAGTGATACAGCGGATGCCTTCGACAACTTCATGTAAGTTAGCTGCTCGTAGTGGTGTCAGGATAGTATATTTCGTGAGTAGATCCGTGGCCGTGAGCAAGTACCGATAAGTCAAAGATCCCCATTGCGCCGCTGGGTAAGGCCCAGTAATGTCCACCCCAAGCACCGAGAAGGGTCGCTGCGGGGCAGAGTACGTACTGGGTGCCGGGGAGAGACGAGCAGAACGAGTTAGTTGGCAGGTAGGACAGGAAGCAACATGGCGACAGACGAGTTTCCGCAATGTAGCACACCAGAAGTAGCGCTGTAGGTTGTGAAGGGTGGCTTTGGCGCTTGTATGGCCTTGCGTCCTATGGTAATGGTCGATCAGGTCCGTGACAAGCGTACCGAGCTCAGGGTGAAGTACAATCTGCTGCATGATCTGGCCGTTCACATCGTAGTTGACCACTTGGGGTCACCTCGAGAAATTTAGTAGCTCGAGCCAGGGGATCAGTGGAAGAGGCGGTAGGTCGACGAGTGGTAGCGTAGGTGAAGTACTTGTTCAGGGTAGGCGACGAGCGTTGTGCGGACCTGAAGAAGGCAAGCTCAGCAGTTGCAGACAATGTCTCGAGAACCTCGGGGTTAGAGGTAGAGGGAGTCAAGACGATTCCAGACACAGTGGATTTGTTCGCCGGGAGAAACACCATTGCCAGGGTGTGTAAGAGCCTTCTGGACCTCACGCAAGGCGACACCGGTGAGGAACTTCATAGTGTAGAAATAGTAGGCCGTATCGTCAAACCTATTGACCAGTCGCATCCGCTGCATATCATTGCGGAATCGTATGTAGGATTCATTCGGTCCTCCCCCATAGGGTCCACACGGAGGATGGGCGCTGTTGGCCGCCCACTGTTGAGCCTGGCGTTCGTGCTGGCTAACAGAGGGCCCCTTCGACGGTGGTGGCGTAAGTGAGTCGCCGATGTCAGCTTGCGGAGAGCGATCGATCTTGAACAAATTGTTAACGACACCTTGCAAGTGTTGTTGCAGTGTGTTGGGCCTGGGGAATCCTTCAGGTAGGGCTGTGGTGTGACCCAAGGTCATGTAGACTCGTGTTGCTAACAGGTAAGCAACCGGACCAGTATACTCAGCAAGGTGCCCTTCACGAATAGCACAGAATTTTATCCATCCCAGAAGGGCCCCTGCCAAGGACCGTGCTAAGTCTACTGGGTAGGCTATCAGAGGCGGCTGTACGGTACCAGCATCCTTGCAGAAACGTATCAAAGTTGTTCCTGCATCATGCAGGGAATAGAGCCTTTGGGCTGTAGCAGGCTGAGATAGCATGTTGTTGAGCGCGTTCGTTATGACTTGATCAACATCGGCGGCGCCAGTCTCTGTAAAGTTGGGTTACGGGGCCAGACAATTCGCCGGGGGGAGTGGGTAGGACACGTTCGAAACGATCTTGGACGTCGAGGGGTTGAGTAGGTAGTTGGGCTGATCGTTGCCCGGGTTCTCCACCATGTTGTGACGAACCCAACATGTGGTAGGAAGGAGAGAGAGATAAAAACCGGTAAAACCACCCGGAATTCAATGGGAGGGCTGGGCGTGACGGGGTCACGTCACGTTGGTGTCACTCCCGCAGGGTTGCGACAGAAGCCGGTGGATGGAGCACCAATACTAGGGTGACATCCTTAGTCGGCAGAGGCGCCTTGTAGCGCCATGTCTACGTGACATCGAGGCGTGTTTCCCCACACCTGTACAACTATGTCATCTTTACAGTTTTTTGTTATGCTCCAGATTCTAGCAAACCTAGCTCTACTGACCACTCCATTGACAAGGCAGGCTTGTCGCCCGCAGGGCATGATTCGCCGAACCTTCAACTCCGGAAACGGTAGTACGGGTTTCGATCTTTTCTCGCCAGAACTTCATTTCGACATACGATTTGCACAACCTTGCGGAGGCACTTTTTTGGGGTGGTTCAAACTCAGTCCCAAATATGGTGCTACAACCTGTGCCACCGTTTTAATTCTTCAGTACAATGAGTGGGACCCACGACAGTCTATCATTTTTACCTTTTTCTGATCGCCATTGTGCTCCTTCGGCGAGCCTCCGTACTCGCTCACCTCATCTTTCCCTCAGGGTATTCGGAATATGTCTTACGCGCCCCTTGAAGATGGTCGGCTCTATGTCCTGCCCAATTTCTGCGATGGTATATATGTGGTATATAATGGCTTCCTCTACAAGGATGACACTCCCTCTCGTGGAGCACCGGCTGGCACCAGCTACTGGGCCTGCCAGCGCACCCGCAGACGGACTGCGACCAGCCCGGCCATAAGTTGCGCTTCCAGGCTGGTTATCTACGGTGATGTATATGATGACTCGGTGGAACTCAGCTTGCTGAAAGAGGTCAAAGAGCACACTTGTGGGACGAGGAACGCCGACGGCCACCATCTGCGTATCAGTATGGACACGTTCGTCTGCTCCGGGGCCGCCTCTGACAAGCTAACTCCCAGGGATATTTATGATGAGTTCACAACCCAGGCATCGCCGCAGACGCTGGAGCAGCTGCCGACCATGGAGACTTGCTTGGAGCATATTCGAAGGGTTATGCAGAAGAACAACCCCAGGCCACCGAATCCTCGTCACCGCACAGGCTTCGAGATACCCTTGAAGTACTCCAAAGCCTGTTTTGGCCCTGGTCCTGATGGGAAATTGGTTGAGGAAGATATCTTGTATCATGATAGCGGCATCAACGATGTTAATAGATGTTTGATATTCCTTTCTCCAGGCCTTTTTACTTCCATTACCCAAGGCCAGGCTTCCATTGACCTCAGCGCCGACGGGACGTTTTCGTCCGACATAGATCCTCATCCGCCATGTGTCCGAGTATTTTCATATTAATGGCGAACCGCCAAAAATCCTCTTATGAATACGTGTTTCGACAACTATTGCCTCTCTTTCGTGGTCTCCGTATCAACAGCTGCATAGCTGACTTCGAGCATGCCGCTATCAGTGAATTTTGCAAAGCTTTCGGTAGTTTGGCTGTTGCAGATAGCGATGTCGACTCTCTTATAACATTATGCTTCTTTCATTTCTCTAAGAACGTTCTCAAGAGATTTCGAAAGCTCCGCATGTTTGCTCACTCTGAGAGGCACTTGCGGAGCAAAAGGGCTCGTTGTTATTATAATATATTGGCGCTTGCCTTCTTGCCCGTTGACTCGGTACCTACGGCCCTACTGACGGCATGCCAGGAACTCGACGCTCCCGACTACGACTACATAGTGTCCTACTTATCGGAGTGGTATGTTCGGCCCAATGCTCTATATCCTGTGAAGCAGTGGAACCAGAGAAGAAGGGTGGAGGCAGGTCGGTGCAGGACAACGAACTGCCAAGAAGGATGGCACCGTTGCTGGAATGCCGGAACCCCTCCCCATCCGGGGGTGTGGAGGTGGATCGAGAACGTCATCCGGTGCCTCAGCCAACAACGGGTGAAGATCAGCAACCTGGATAGAGGAGACAGGGTGCGCCGGAAGCCTTATTACGAAGTGACCGATGCAGCGCTCTATGCCCTTATTCAAGTTGATGTCGATGCTGACAATTTGGACGACTGGTTCTTCGTTGCACGGGGCCATATGAGAAGGCGGACGCCCCCAGATGCGTCTGATGGAGAAGCTGAGCTCGAGCCCTTTCCCTTTCCTTGGGATGAAGTTCCTGCGCCAGTTCGTGGTTCTTCAGCGCGTTCACGCCAAGCTGACAAGGGAGCCCCTAGTAAGTCCCCGTCAGATTACGTGGTGCGCGTAGCATATTTCTAAACAGGTCAAGGCTCTTTCCAAGCTCGACGAGGATCTCAAATATCCGCGCCACTGATGCCTTTCAGGGCGCGATCCTCATCCAATGCGGCTGCCGGTAGGTGTTGCGAGACCGTTCGTCCGAATCGGAGCTTTTATCGACCTAGCAACACTCGCAGCTGAGCCGCTAGACGTGCAGCGTAAGATCAGGAGGTACTGAGATGTGATGGAGATCGTTTCAACCGACGCTACGCTTAGGCCATATACCGTGAGCAGACCACAGCCTAATAGAACATGTTACTCGGTTCTGGATGTGAGAGATATATGCGAGGGAGGTCAGGCATAGGTCAAAGAATAGAGGGCGATGAACGCGCGATGCAGATGCGCGAGGAGATGTGTGCGGCCCGGGCAGCTCTCCGATGGAGGACGCTGCCCGGGCCGCAAAGTCGACATTGTGACTTCGTGGTTGAGAACTGTCGCCGGCTTGCAAGGTTAAGGAAACTCAATCGCTGGGCTCCATTCGTACTGGCAAACATGGCATGCCCATCTTCCCGAGCAAACCGATAAGCGAAAATATGCGACACAGTATCTTGTAACTTGTAGAGATATCCCGACTGCTGTTGCGCAACTCGTTATTGGCCATTGATGAATGATGACAGAGTAGTTGCGTGGAGCAACCAAAACAAAAGAATAAAGAACCAGCCTGAGTAGAGCAAGTGATGCGATATCAGGCGGGAGAGATATACTAGAGTGAGGTCATCACAGAGATATAGAGCTAAGGCTACAGAGCTAGAGCTACACGTGCAAGGATTGACACAGCGCAAACACTGATGAAGTGGAGTGTGGGCAATGGAGTTAACGAAACGGCTCATGGAGAAACCGCTGGGCGGAGCGAGGTGTGACAAGATATGCCGGAAGATACGATGCGAGCAATCGTCATCCATCTACAACCTCTCCTCCCCCAAATAACGCCGCACATTGCGAGTGTCTTGTAGGCTGCCGTCGCTCAATAACACAGTGAAGTTGCCGGGCGTGGCAGTGACCTTGAACGGGCCCTTCCAGTTGGGCTTCAACCCCGTAGCAGCATTAGACCATCGCAGCACCGAATCGCCGATCTTGAATCGCTGATGGCGACGGGACAGGTTAGCTGCCGACACCGGTTCAACCGTGACATCCTTCTCGAAGAGAGTAGTCATGTGCTTGTTGCGGATGTCGGCTATGGCACGAACAGCGTCGTTGAGGGATGAAGCAGCAGTAGCAAGGCTAGGGGAAGAGAATCGCCAGAGTGCTGAGCGGTCATGGCCGAACATAAGCATAGCGGGAGTAATACCGCCACCAAGGTCCCTGTGATTGCACCTCAAGGTAGCTTTCGAGAGGAACCGGGGCCATCGGTGCTCGACAGAACCAACCAATATCTTCAAGCTGGACTTCAGAGATTTGTGCTGCCTTTCTAACAAGGCATTGCGCCAAGGCGCTGCTACTGGAATGTGCCAGCAACGAATGTCAAGTGACTGACACCAGGCGACGAACGAGGCACACCGGAACTGGGAAGCGTTGTCAGCCGCTATTTCCTTGACCCGTCCAAAGACATCGATGACGTTACGCTCCAGCGCATTGGAGATGGCTTCGGCAGTAGCTTGGACTAGGGGAATGGCGCCCAGGAAGTGCGAGCCAGCGCATATCCATGTCAGGATGTATCGGAACCGGTTGCCACCCAGGTGGCCGACCGGTAGAGGACCCACGATGTCAATGTAGATCAGCTCCATGACCTCCCTCCTCCTCTTAAGAGTGCCAGAAGGGGGGCGATGTAGACGGACAGCACGGATGAAGAAGCACTTGCACCGACTGAGGACCTTAGACACCGCCGCTGCCAGACCGATGACGTAGAAGATGGACGATATGATAGAGATGCATTGAGCGATGCCGCAGTGAGCGTAGGACTCATGGACCCTTCTCACCACATCACGGCTGTAGCACTTGGGGACCATGTATCGGTCATTGACGTGTAGTAGACCGGCGTCGTTCAGCTGGTACTTGGCAGGGTTGACTTGGCGGAGGTGTTGGAGGTGAGGACACTCGGCCTGGGCCTCGGCAAGCCATTGCAGGCTATCGAAGTCGTCATCATAGGTCTTGAACTCCTTCGACTGGGCCATGTCACGCCAAGCTCTGAACACGCAACGAAGGTCTTCTCCGGGAAGGTAGAGAGGGTCGAACTGAGGAGAGTCGCCAGCTCCAGCTGCTGCACAGATTGGTTGGGTGTATTCGGGGTCAGCGGAGTCGGAAGGGTTGCAGGTCGCAGCCTTCACATCTGTCGCGATACTCCTGGCAATGGCATCAGCAACCGGCGGGAGAGTATCACGAGGAAACCAGGCGAAGGCGTGAATGTAACGTTGGCAAGTCTGCCACCTAGTGAGGTACTTACCGACGCTGAACTCGGCCTCCAGGTCGTTCCACACTCTCTGAGCGTTGATGTTGTCGACGATAGCAATGCACTTGCCGAAGAGCAGGGCTTGACAGGAGTGGACCACGTTCAACAGAGCAGCGCGTTCGCGCCAAGTAGAGGATCTTGAGGACTCCGTCCGTGACCATCGGGCTCCACAAGTCTTGAGTGGTACTACTGCCAAGGTGCCCTCGTCTTCATCTAGGAGCTTGCTGAGATCAGGAATGTGCTTGAGCACAGCCTTTGTAGCGGCGGCAAACTGTCTGCCTTCGGGGCCGACCTTGAGGACTCGTAGTAGGATCCCGCCATATGAGTCGGCGTTGGCATCGGTGACGACGAGAGTTGCTATGCCGTCGTTGCCAATAGCGCAGGGGATGACACCGCTCAAGTAGAAGTCGGTCAGGATACGGAATGCAGAGGAGACGATAGGGACGGTGCTGTCGATGTCCTCGGCAGATGAACCGTTATCCTGGTAGACCTTCGTGACAGTGTACAACTGGTTGAGAGCCGACTGAGCCTCCGGCGAGAGATGGCCGGCCAGGTAGTTGAACACGCCACACCAACTGCGAAGCCACTGAAGTCGCCGATCACGGATTACATCACCGGTAGTGATAGGCCTCTTCTTGCCACGCTTGGGCTTGGCTGGATTGCCGTCGATGAAGTCACGAAGGGCGATGTTGTAGGTGGCCTGAGTGAACTCGCGGCGGCTCGGAGTTGGCTTGTAGGTCCTCCCTTCCAATTGCAGTCCACAGAATGATGCTGTCCTTGAAGGTGGTTGGGACTTGGAGGCATTGACGATGAATCCGCCCTTGCGATGGAGAATATCTGAGACGATGACCCATGCCTTATGACCAGTCTCAATGTCAGAGCTGGAGATCAGGACATCATCTTGAACGTGGATGACAGTGGCCTTGAGACCGGCAGCAGCGAGAGCTGGGTTGATGTCTTCCTCGATGATGGTGGTCATGGCCACTTGAAAGATAAGAGGAGCCCACCGCCAGCCTTGAGCCAGAGTTCGTAGGGACCACACGCACTGTCGACCGGTGTTGGGGCAAGTACTCACCGTCCCGAACAACCTTGAGAGCTGATCTGGGACTCGTAAGGTCCCGTAGGCGTCCTCGAGATCGACCTTGCTCCAGAATCCGAGATGGCTTCCTGGAATATCACGCAGCAGCACAGTGGCACCTCTCTGATACTGCTTGTAGACGTGCTCCTCATTGCCCTTCGCACAGCCGTCCTGAGGGCTGGGTTCCGTAGGAACATAGAAGTACTTGTGGGAGCTGTCGCATTGAAGCTTGAGATTGTTCAGGGGCCTTGAGTCGATCGTGAGGCGGTAGCGGGATTTGAGCTCGGCTTCGTCGATAGGGTGAGTTCTTGGCTTGGATGTTCCAGAAGAACTGTCCCATTTGTCGATGAGCACGGGCTGGCAGACAACGATAACGTCCTTATCGGCCGACTTGGCAGCCTTTCCCAGACTGCACATCTGAGTAAGCTTCTCGTGGATGATGGCATCGTCAACAGGTGGCCGTCGACGCTTAGAGGCACGATAGGGGTAGATGAGGGCATTCTCGACCGGCGGAAGGCGAGCAAGCAGTCGATGTTGACCGTCCTCAACGATACGCTCGATTAAAGGCGTAGTGGGAGAGGATGATGCCCGACAGCAGTGAGCTGAGATGATGGCCGATGACGATGGGGATGACACTTCTGCAGAGGTGACCGGGACGTCGTTAGAGG
>JABANP010000803.1:0-16632 GCA_013115135.1 Perkinsus olseni | reverse complement strand
TCGGCCAAAGTGTCTTAAGTTACCCGCTAGTCAACTCACCGGAGATTTCTGACTGAAGAGTGCACTAATCCCTATGAAACCAAACTGCCTCGGCCAGAGCTCACGGGAGCCGCGACCACTCGACCTGCCGTGTATCTAACCACTGCTATATATGAGTGCAATGTATAGAACATAAAACAGGCAGGCTCTGAACGGCTGCTGCTAATTTCTCCACCCCCATTCCCTCATATAACGTTGCCCACCACGCTCTACTGAGTAGAGTCTACTCCCATTCCCTCATAAAGCGTAGCTCACCACGCTCTACTCCCATTCCCTCATATAATGTTGCCCGCCACGCATGAAAAAGGAACGCACTCACAGCAGGAAATTCTTGATCTCCCCATCAGGGAGTCCAACATAGGCAGTGACCTATTACAGGGTGTTCGTAGAGGGCTCACATCTCCAACATTGAAACGAGTGATGCTCGTGATGGACAGGTTAGCGATAATACTGATGAGAAATTCAATGAAGCCAACTAATCACAATGTGAGTCTCACATTCCGTTTGACACTCACTCGCTAGGAGGGTTTTCAATTGGCTCGGGAATGTAGCCATAATGTAGGCTCTATTAGGGCCGCCATACAATATGCAGGAGCTAGGAATCACTATTCATTCTGTGTCGAAGCTGTAAAACTCTTGCCGAGCGAGGCCGCACTTGAATGCACGATCTTCTCACGAGTTCGGAAAGCGTGCCATTCCGACTGCTCGGAGGAAAAACTACGGCCCCTGAATACGCCCTAGGAGTCATGGCTAATTTCTACCCAAGCGGGAACAGTATGACATCGAAAAAAGGATAATCTGACAACTCTATCACTTGAATTTGAAAAATGAACTTCAGTTCGTTGCGTTCCAAGTTCATATTGAGTTCGTCAAAGAGATAGTCAAATCGGAGAATAAGAGAATTGATGACTGGGAAAGCAAATAGCGTCCCTATTCTATACCATCCCCGCGATTGAACGCGCATGATTTTAATAAGTTCAAGATTATAATACATTTTCACCATCATACAACGATCATCATAACAATAACTTTGTGTTTGGACGGGCCCTCGGACGAAGGTTCAGTCGCGGATGGTGACGATTCCGGTCCTGACATGAGAGAGTTGAGAAGTGGCTGCCGGTTGCGAAGAGCTGGATTACCTGGTGATGAAGTTAACCCATCCGCCTCGGTATGAGCTTCTTTCTTTTCCACGGCGTTACCCGGCTCTTCGTCAATCGGTGCCGCTTGAGTTGGAGTAAATTT
Source organism: Perkinsus olseni (assembly GCA_013115135.1). Taxonomy (NCBI): domain Eukaryota; phylum Perkinsozoa; order Perkinsida; family Perkinsidae; genus Perkinsus; species Perkinsus olseni. The sequence goes on along the minus strand of JABANP010000803.1, from coordinate 15,351 downwards.
CGCAGAAGTGTCGCTAGATCTTGATGCGGAATTGAAAGCAACAGGAGTCACTTCGGCTGAAGACGAGGTGAGACTGGTGCGAGTAGAGAATTCCAAAGTGGATGACATCAATTTTGGAACAGATGCCGTGCTATCAGTAGACGATGCATCGGACCAGAATCCCTCAATGCTTTCCGTTGTAGTAGAAGGTGTGGTATACTCGGTAGTTGAGGATGTCGTGGAGGACGAATACGACTCCGGAGTTGACGACGTGGTCGCTTCTCCAGTGGTGGTCGACGGAGTAGACGTGGTGCTACTAGACGAGAACGACACTCTGGAAGAGGTTTGCTCAATGGTTTCCGTATATCCGTCTGCTGGGGCCGTAGTTGAGGACGAAGTTGAATCTCTCGCTGATGACCACTTGTCCAATACGGTCGTTGTTGACGTAGTCGTTTCCTCGGTGGTGGTCCACGAAGCAGATGTCGTACTACTAGTGGGCGAAGAAGACGATGCATCGGACCAAATTTCCTCAATGCTTTCCGTTTTAGTAGGTATGGTATACTCGGCAGTTGAAGATGTCGTGGAGGACAAAGTAGACTCCGGCGTTGATGACCACTCGTCCAGTTCGGTCGTTGCTGACGTAGTCGTTCCCTCGGTGGTCGTCCACGAAGCAGATGTCGTACTAGTAGTAGTGGTCGAAGAAGACGATGCATCAGACCAGATTTCCTCAATGCTTTCAGTTGTAGTAGAAGATGTGGTATACTCGGTAGTTGAAGATGTCGTGAGGGACGCAGTAGACGGCGGCGTTGATGACAACTCGTCCAGTTCGGTCGTTGATGACGTAGTCGTTTCCTCGGTGGTCGTCCACGAAGCGGATGTCGTACTCGTAGTAGAAGAAGAAGACGGTGCATCGGACCAGATTTTCTCAATGCTTTCCGTTGTAGTAGGTGTGGTATGCTCGGCAGTTGAAGATGTCTTGGAGGACGAAGTAGACTCCGGCGTTGATGACCACTCGTCCAGTTCGGTCGTTGTTGACGTAGTCGTTTCCTCGGTGGTCGTCCACGAAGCAGATGTCGTACTAGTAGTAGTGGTCGAAGAAGACGATGCATCAGACCAGATTTCCTCAATGCTTTCCGTTGTAGTAGAAGGTGTGGTATACTCGGTAGGTGAAGATGTCGTGAGGGACGCAGTAGACGGCGGCGTTGATGACAACTCGTCCAGTTCGGTCGTTGATGACGTAGTCGTTTCCTCGGTGGTCGTCCACGAAGCGGATGTCGTACTCGTAGTAGTAGAAGAAGACGATGCATCGGACCAGATTTCCTCAATGCTTTCCGTTGTAGTAGTAGGTGTGCTATACTCGGTAGTTGAAGATGTCGTGGAGGACGAAGTAGACCCCGGCGTTAACGACGTGGTCGCTTCTCCAGTAGTGGTCGACGGACTAGACGTGGTGCTACTAGACGAGAACGACACTCTGGAAGAGGTTTGCTCGATGGTTTCCGTATATCCGTCTTCTAGGGCCGTAGTTGAGGACGAAGTTGAATCCCTCGCTGATGGCCACCTGTCCAGTTCGGTCATTGTTGACGTAGTCGTTTCCTCGGTGGTGGTCCACGAAGCAGATGTCGTACTTGTAGTAGAAGAAGACGATGCATCGGACCAAATTTCCTCAATGCTTTCCGTTGTAGTAGTAGGTGTGGTATACTCGGTAGTTGAAGATGTCGTGGAGGACGAAGTAGACTCCGGCGTTGATGACCACTCGTCCAGTTCGGTCGTTGTTGACGTAGTCGTTTCCTCGGTGGTCGTCCACGAAGCGGATGTCGTACTCGTAGTAGGAGAAGACGATGCATCGGACCAGATTTCCTCAATGCTTTCCGTTGTAGTAGTAGTAGGTGTGCTGTACTCGGTAGTTGAAGATGTCGTGGAGGACGAAGTAGACTCCGGCGTTAATGACGTGGTCGCTTCTCCAGTGGTGGTCGACGGAGTAGACGTGGTGCTACTAGACGAGAACGACACTCTGGAAAAGGTTTGCTCAATGGTTTCCGTATATCTGTCTGCTGGGGCCGTAGTTGAGGACGGAGTTGAATCCCTCGCTGATGACCACTCGTCCAGTTCGGTCGTTGTTGACGTAGTCGTTTCCTCGGTGGTCGTCCACGAAGCAGATGTCGTACTTGTAGTAGTAGAAGAAGACGATTCATCGGACCAGATTTCCTCAATGCTTTCCGTTGTAGTAGGTGTGGTATACTCGGCAGTTGAAGATGTCGTGGAGGACGAAGTAGACTCCGGCGTTGATGACCACTCGTCCAGTTCGGTCGTTGTTGACGTAGTCGTTTCCTCGGTGGTCGTCCACGAAGCAGATGTCGTACTAGTAGTAGTGGTCGAAGAAGACGATGCATCAGACCAGATTTCCTCAATGCTTTCCGTTGTAGTTGAAGGTGTGGTATACTCGGGAGTTGAAGATGTCGTGAGGGACGCAGTAGACGGCGGCATTGATGACAACTCGTCCAGTCCGGTCGTTGATGACGTAGTCGTTTCCTCGGTGGTCGTCCACGAAGCCGATGTCGTACTCGTAGTAGAAGAAGACGATGCATCGGACCAGATTTCCTCAATGCTTTCCGTTGTAGTAGTAGGTGTGCTATACTCGGTAGTTGAAGATGTCGTGGAGGACGAAGTAGACTCCGGCGTTAATGACGTGGTCGCTTCTCCAGTGGTGGTCGACGGAGTAGACGTGGTGCTACTAGACGAGAACGACTCTCTGGAAGAGGTTTGCTCAATGGTTTCCGTATATCCGTCTGCTGGGGCCGTAGTTGAAGACGAAGTTGAATCCCTCGCTGATGGCCACCTGTCCAGTTCGGTCGTTGCTGACGTAGTCGTTTCCTCGGTGGTCGTCCACGAAGCAGATGTCGTACTTGTGGTAGTAGAAGAAGACGATTCATCGGACCAGATTTCCTCAATGCTTTCCGTTGTAGTAGGTGTGGTATACTCGGCAGTTGAAGATGTCGTGGAGGACGAAGTAGACTCCGGCGTTGATGACCACTCGTCCAGTTCGGTCGTTGTTGACGTAGTCGTTTCCTCGGTGGTCGTCCACGAAGCAGATGTCGTACTAGTAGTAGTGGTCGAAGAAGACGATGCATCAGACCAGATTTCTTCAATGCTTTCCGTTGTAGTTGAAGGTGTGGTATACTCGGGAGTTGAAGATGTCGCGAGGGACGCGGTAGACGGCGGCATTGATGACAACTCGTCCAGTCCGGTCGTTGATGACGTAGTCGTTTCCTCGGTGGTCGTCCACGAAGCCGATGTCGTACTCGTAGTAGAAGAAGACGATGCATCGGACCAGATTTCCTCAATGCTTTCCGTTGTAGTAGTAGGTGTGCTATACTCGGTAGTTGAAGATGTCGTGGAGGACGAAGTAGACTCCGGCGTTATTGACGTGGTCGCTTCTCCAGTGGTGGTCGACGGAGTAGACGTGGTGCTACTAGACGAGAACGACACTCTGGAAGAGGTTTGCTCAATGGTTTCCGTATATCCGTCCGCTGGGGCCGTAGTTGAAGACGAAGTTGAATCCCTCGCTGATGGCCACCTGTCCAGTTCGGTCGTTGCTGACGTAGTCGTTTCCTCGGTGGTGGTCCACGAAGCAGATGTCGTACTACTAGTGGTCGAAGAAGACGATGCATCGGACCAAATTTCCTCAATGCTTTCCGTTGTAGTAGGTGTGGAATACTCGGCAGTTGAAGATGTCGTGGAGGACGAAGTAGACTCCGGCGTTGATGACCACTCGTCCAGTTCGGTCGTTGTTGACGTAGTCGTTTCCTCGGTGGTCGTCCACGAAGCAGATGCCGTACTTGTAGTAGTAGAAGAAAACGATTCATCGGACCAGATTTCCTCAATGCTTTCCGTTGTAGTAGGTGTGGTATACTCGGGAGTTGAAGATGTCGTGGAGGACGAAGTAGACTCCGGCATTGATGACCACCTGTCCAGTTCGGTCGTTGATGACGTAGTCGTTTCCTCGGTGGTCGTCCACGAAGCAGATGTCGTACTACTAGTGGTCGAAGAAGACGATGTATCAGACCAGATTTCCTCAATGCTTTCCGTTGTAGTAGAAGGCGTGGTATACTCGGTAGTTGAAGATGTCGTGAGGGACGCAGTAGACGGCGGCGTTGATGACCACTCAGCCAGTTCGGTCGTTGATGACGTAGTCGTTTCCTCGGTGGTCGTCCACGAAGCAGATGTCGTACTAGTAGTAGTGGTCGAAGAAGACGATGCATCAGACCAGATTTCCTCAATGCTTTCCGTTGTAGTAGAAGGTGTGGTATAGTCGGCAGTTGAAGATGTCGTGAGGGACGCAGTAGACGGCGGCATTGATGACAACTCGTCCAGTTCGGTCGTTGATGACGCAGTCGTTTCCTCGGTGGTCGTCCACGAAGCGGATGTCGTACTCGTAGTAGAAGAAGACGATGCATCGGACCAGATTTCCTCAATGCTTTCCGTTGTAGTAGTAGGTGTGCTATACTCGGTAGTTGAAGATGTCGTGGAGGACGAAGTAGACTCCGGCGTTAATGACGTGGTCGCTTCTCCAGTAGTGGTCGACGGAGTAGACGTGGTGCTACTAGACGAGAACGACACTCTGGAAGAGGTTTGCTCAATGGTTTCCGTATATCCGTCTGCTGGGGCCGTAGTTGAGGACGAAGTCGAATCCCTCGCTGATGGCCACTTGTCCAGTTCGGTCGTTGTTGACGTAGTCGTTTCCTTGGTGGTGGTCCACAAAGCAGATGCCGTACTACTAGTGGTCGAAGAAGACGATGCATCGGACCAAATTTCCTCAATGCTTTCGGTTGTAGTAGGCGTGGTATACTCGGCAGTTGAAGATGTCGTGGAGGACGGAGTAGACTTCGGCGTTGATGACCACTCGTCCAGTTCGGTCGTTGTTGACGTAGTCGTTTCCTCGGTGGTCGTCCACGAAGCAGATGTCGTACTTGTAGTAGTAGAAGAAGACGATTCATCGGACCAGACTTCCTCAATGCTTTCCGTTGTAGTAGGTGTGGTATACTCGGTAGTTGAAGATGTCGTGGAGGACGAAGTAGACTCCTGCGTTGATGACCACCGGCCCAGTTCGGTCGTTGATAACGTAGTCGTTTCCTCGGTGGTCGTCCACGAAGCAGATGTCGTACTACTAGTGGTCGAAGAAGACGATGCATCAGACCAGATTTCCTCAATGCTTTCCGTTCTAGTAGAAGGTGTGGTATACTCGGTAGTTGAAGATGTCGTGAGGGACGCAGTAGGCGGCGGCGTTGATGACTGCTCGTCCAGTTCGGTCGTTGATGACGTAGTCGTTTCCTCGGTGGTCGTCCACGAAGCAGATGTCGTACGAGTAGTAGTGGGAAAAGAAGACGATGCATCAGACCAGACTTCCTCAATGCTTTCCGTTGTTGTAGTAGGTGTGGTATACTCGGTAGTTGAAGATGTCGGGGAGAACGGATTCGACTCCGAAGTTGATGACGTGGTCGCTTCTCCAGTGGTGGTCGACGGAGTAGACGTGGTGCTACTAGACGAGAACGACACTCTGGAAGAGGTTTGCTCAATGGTTTCCGTATATCCGTCTGCTGGGGCCGTAGTTGAGGACGAAGTTGAATCTCTCACTGATGACCACTTGTCCAGTTCGGTTGTTGTTGACGTAGTCGGATCCTCGGTGGTGGTCCACGAAGCAGATGTCGTACTCGTAGTAGTAGAAGAAGACGATGCATCGGACCAGATTTCCTCAATGCTTTCCGTTGTAGTAGGTGTGGTATACTCGGTAGTTGAAGATGTCGTGGAGGACGAAGTAGACTCCGGCGTTGATGACGTGGACACTTCTTCAGTTGTGGTAGATGTCGCACTACTAGTGGTCGACGAAGACGATGCATCGGACCAGATTTCCTCAATGCTTTCCGTTGTAGTGGGTGTGGTATACTCGGTAAATGAAGATGTCGTGGAGGACGAAGTAGACTCCGGCGTTGATGACGTGGTCACTTCTTCAGTTGTGGTAGATTTAGTAGATGTTGTACTACTAGTGGTCGAAGAAGACGATGTATCAGACCCTAGTCCCTCAATGTTTTTCGTTGTAGTAGGTGTGGTATACTCGGTAAATGAAGATGTCGTGGAGGACGAAGTAGACTCCGGCGTTGATGACGTGGTCACTTCCTCAGTTGTGGTAGATGTGGTAGATGTCGTACTACTAGTGGTCGAAGAAAACGATGCATCGGACCAGATTTCCTCAATGCTTTCCGTTGTAGTAGTAGGTGTGGTATACTCGGTAGTTGAAGATGTCGTGGAGGACGAAGTAGACTCCGGCGTTGATGACCACTCGTCCAGCTCGGTCGTTGTTGATGTAGTCGTTTTCTCGGTGGTCGTCCACGAAGCAGATGTCGTACTAGTAGTAGTGGTCGAAGAAGACGATGCATCAGACCAGATTTCCTCAATGCTTTCCGTTGTAGTAGAAGGTGTGGTATACTCGGTAATTGAAGATGTCGTGAGGGACGCAGTAGACGGCGGCATTGATGACGACTCGTCCAGTTCGGTCGTTGATGACGTAGTCCTTTCCTCGGTGGTGGTCCACGAAGCAGATGTCGTACTACTAGTGGGCGAAGAAGACGATGCATCAGACCGAATTTCCTCAATGCTTTCCGTTGTAGTAGGTGTGGTATACTCGGCAGTTGAAGATGTCGTGGAGGACGAAGTAGACTCCGGCGTTGATGACCACTCGTCCAGTTCGGTCGTTGTTGACGTAGTCATTTCCTCGGTGGTCGTCCACGAAGCAGATGTCGTACTTGTAGTAGTAGAAGAAGACGATTCATCGGACCAGATTTCCTCAATGCTTTCCGTTGTAGTAGGTGTGGTAGACTCGGTAGTTGAAGATGTCGTGGAGGACGAAGTAGGCTCCGGCGTTGATGACCACTCGTCCAGCTCGGTCGTTGTTGATGTAGTCGTTTCCTCTGTGGTCGTCCACGAAGCGGATGTCGTACTAGTAGTAGTGGTCGAAGAAGACGATGCATCAGACCAGATTTCCTCAATGCTTTCCGTTGTAGTGGAAGGTGTGGTATACTCGGTAGTTGAAGATGTCGTGGAGGACAAAGTAGACTCCGACGTTGATGAAGTGGTCACTTCTTCAGTTGTGGTAGATGTCGTACTACTAGTGGTCGGAAGAAGACGATGCATCGGACCAGATTTCCTCAATGCTTTCCGTTGTAGTAGGTGTGGTATACTCGGTAGTTGAAGATGTCGTGGAGGACGAAGTAGACTCCGGCGTTGATGAAGTGGTCACTTCTTCAGTTGTGGTAGATGTAGTAGACGTCGTACTACTATTAGTCGAAGAAGACGATGCATCGGACCAGATTTCCTCAATGCTTTCCGTTGTAGTGGGTGTAGTATACTCGGTAGTTGAAGATGTTGTGGAGGACGAAGTAGACTCCGGCGTCGATGAAGTGGTCACCTCTTTAGTTGTGGTAGATGTAGTGGATGTCGTACTACTAGTGGTCGAAGGAGACGATGCATCGAACCAGATTTCCTCAATGCTTTCCGTTGTAGTAGGTGTGGTATACTCGGTAATTGAAGATGTCGTAGAGGACGAAGTAGACTCCGGCGTTGATGAAGTGGCCACTTCCTCAGTTGTGGTAGATGTAGTAGATGTCGTACTACTAGTGGTCGAAGAAGACGATGCATCGGACCAGATTTCCTCAATGCTTTCCGTTGTAGTAGGTGTGGCATACTCAGTAGTTGAAGTTGTCGTGGAGGACGAAGCAGACTCCGGCGTTGAAGTGGTCACTTCTTCAGTTGTGGTTGATGTAGGAGATGTCGTACTACCAGTGGTCGAAGAAGACGATGCATCGGACCAGATTTCCTCAATGCTTTGCGTTGTAGTGGGTGTAGTATACTCGGTAGTTGCAGTTGTCGTGGAGGACGAAGTAGACTCCGGCGTTGATGAAGTGGCCACTTCTTCAGTTGCGGTAGATGTAGTAGGTGTCGTACTACTAGTGGTCGAAGAAGACGATGCATCGGACCAGATTTCCTCACTGCTTTCCGTTGTAGTAGGTGTGGTATACTCGGTAGTTGAGGATGTCGTGGAGGACGAAGTAGACTCCGGCGTTGATGAGGTGGTAGTAGACGTCGTACTACTCGTGGTCGAAGAAGACGATGCATCGGACCAGATTTCTTCAATGCTTTCCGTTGTGGTAGGTGTGGTATACTCGGTAGTTGAGGATGTCGTGGAGGACGAAGTAGACTCCGGCGTTGATGAAGTGGTCACTTCCTCAGTTGTGGTAGATGTAGAAGATGTCGTACTACTCGTGGTCGAAGAAGACGATGCATCGGACCAGATTTCCTCAATGATTTCCGTTGTAGTAGGTGTGGTATACTCGGTAGTTGAAGATGTCGTGGAGGACGAAGTAGACTCCGGTGTTGATGAAGTGGTCATTTCCTCAGTTGTGGTAGATGTAGTAGATGTCGTACTACTAGTGGTCGAAGAAGACGATGGATCGGACCAGATTTCCTCAATGCTTTCCGTTGTGGTAGGTGTGGTATACTCGGTAGTTGAGGATGTCGTGGAGGACGAAGTAGACTCCGGCGTTGATGACGTGGCCTCTTCCTCAGCTGTGGTAGATGTAGTAGATGTCGTACTACTCGTGGTCGAAGAAGACGATGCATCGGACCAGATTTCCTCAATGCTTTCCGTAGTAGTAGGTGTGGTATACTCGGTAGTTGAGGATGTCGTGGAGGACGAAGTAGACGCCGGCGTTGATGACGTGGTCACTTCCTCAGTTGTGGTAGATGTAGTAGATGTCGTACTACTCATGGTCGAAGAAGACGATGCATCGGACCAGATTTCCTCAATGCTTTCCGTTGTGGTAGGTGTGGTATACTCGGTAGTTGAGGATGTCGTGGAGGACGAAGTAGACTCCGGCGTTGATGAAGTGGTCACTTCCTCAGTTATGGTAGATGTAGAAGATGTCGTACTACTCGTGGTCGAAGAAGACGATGCATCGGACCAGATTTCCTCAATGCTTTCCGTTGTAGTAGGTGTGGTATACTCGGTAGTTGAAGATGTCGTGGAGGACGAAGTAGACTCCCGTGTTGATGAAGTGGTCATTTCCTCAGTTGTGGTAGATGTAGTAGATGTCGTACTACTAGTGGTCGAAGAAGACGATGAATCGGACCAGATTTCCTCAATCCTTTCCGTTGTGGTAGGTGTGGTATACTCGGTAGTTGAGGATGTCGTGGAGGACGAAGTAGACTCCGGCGTTGATGACGTGGCCACTTCCTCAGTTGTTGTAGATGTCGTACTACTCGTGGTCGAAGAAGACGATGCATCGGACCAGATTTCCTCAATGCTTTCCGTTGTGGTAGGTGTGGTATACTCGGTAGTTGAGGATGTCGTGGAGGACGAAGTAGACTCCGGCGTTGATGAAGTGGTCACTTCCTCAGTTGTGGTAGATGTAGTAGATGTCGTACTAGTGCTCGACGAAGCCGATGCATCGGACCAGATTTCCTCAATGCTTTCCGTTGTAGTGGGTGTGGTATACTCGGTAGTTGAGGATGTCGTGGAGGACGAAGTAGACTCCAGCGTTGATGAAGTGGTCACTTCCTCAGTTGTGGTAGATGTAGTGGATGTCGTACTACCAGTGGTGGAAGAAGACGATGCATCGGACCAGATTTCCTCAATGCTTTCCGTTGTGGTAGGTGTGGTATACTCGGTAGCTGAGGATGTCGTGGAGGACGAAGTAGACTCCGGCGTTGATGAAGTAGTCACTTCCTCAGTTGTGGTAGATGTCGTACTACTAGTGGTCGGCGAAGACGATGCATCGGCCCAGATTTCCTCGAAGCTTTCCGTTGTAGTAGGTGTGGTATACTCGGGAGTCGAAGATGTCGTGGAGGACGAAGTAGACTCCGGTGTTGATGAAGTGGTCATTTCCTCAGTTGTGGTAGATGTAGTAGATGTCGTACTACTCGTGGTCGAAGAAGACGATGCATCGGACCAGATTTCCTCAATGCTTTCCGTTGTAGTAGGTGTGGTATACTCGGTAGTTGAAGATGTCGTGGAGGACAAAGTAGACACCGGTGTTGATGACGTGGTCACTTCCTCGGTTGTGGAAGATGTAGTAGATGTCGTACTACTAGTGGTCGAAGAAGCCGATGAATCGGACCAGATTTCCTCGATGCTTTCCGTTGTAGTGGGTGTGGTATACTGGGTAGTTGAAGATGTCGTGGAGGACGAAGTAGACACCGGTGTTGATGACGTGGTCACTTCCTCAGTTGTGGTAGATGTAGTAGATGTCGTACTAGTCGTGGTCGAAGAAGACGATGCATCGGACCAGATTTCCTCAATGCTTTCCGTTGTGGTAGGTGTGGTATACTCGGTAGTTGAAGATGTCGTGGAGGACGGAGTAGACTCCGGCGTTGATGACGTGGTCACTTCCTCAGTTGTGGTAGATGTAGTAAATGTCGTACTACTAGTGGTCGAAGAAGACGATGCATCGGACCAGACTTCCTCAATGCTTTCTGTTGTAGTAGGTGTGGTATACTCGGTAGTTGAGGATGTCGTGGAGGACGAAGTAGACTCCGGCGTTGATGAATTAGTCACTTCCTCAGTTGTGGTAGATGTAGTAGACGTCGTACTACTCGTGGTCGAAGAAGACGATGCATCGGACCAGATTTCTTCAATGCTTTCCGTTGTGGTAGGTGTGGTATGCTCGGTAGTTGAGGATGTCGTGGAGGACGAAGTAGACTCCGGCGTCGATGAAGTGGTCACTTCCTCAGTTGTGGTAGATGTAGAAGATGTCGTACTACTCGTGGTCGAAGAAGACGATGAATCGGACCAGATTTCCTCAATGCTTTCCGTTGTGGTAGGTGTGGTATACTCGGTAGTTGAGGATGTCGTGGAGGACGAAGTAGACTCCGGCGTTGATGACGTGGTCACTTCCTCAGTTGTGGTAGATGTAGTAGATGTCGTACTACTCGTGGTCGAAGAAGACGATGAATCGGACCAGATTTCCTCAATGCTTTCCGTTGTGGTAGGTGTGGTATACTCGGTAGTTGGGGATGTCGTGGAGGACGAAGTAGACTCCGGCGTTGATGACGTGGTCACTTCCTCAGTTGTGGTAGATGTAGTAGATGTCGTACTACTCGTGGTCGAAGAAGACGATGCATCGGACCAGATTTCCTCAATGCTTTCCGCTGTGGTAGGTGTGGTATACTCGGTAGTTGAGGATGTCGTGGAGGACGAAGTAGACTCCGGCGTTGATGAAGTGGTCACTTCCTCAGTTGTGGTAGATGTAGAAGATGTCGTACTAGTCGTGGTCGAAGAAGACGATGCATCGGACGAGATTTCCTCAATGCTTTCCGTTGTAGTAGGTGTGGTATACTCGGTAGTTGAAGATGTCGTGGAGGACGAAGTAGACACCGGCGTTGATGACGTGGTCACTTCCTCAGTTGTGGTAGATGTAGTAGATGTCGTACTACTAGTGGTCGAAGAAGACGATGAATCGGACCAGATTCCCTCGATGCTTTCCGTTGTAGTAGGTGTGGTATACTCGGTAGTTGAAGATGTCGTGGAGGACGGAGTAGACTCCGGCGTTGATGAAGTGGTCACTTCCTCAGTTGTGGTAGATGTAGTAGATGTCGTACTACTAGTGGTCGAAGAAGACGATGCATCGGACCAGATTTCCTCAATGCTTTCCGTTGTAGTAGGTGTGGTATACTCGGTAGTTGAAGATGTCGTGGAGGACGAAGTAGACTCCGGCGTTGATGACGTGGTGACTTCCTCAGTTGTGGTAGATGTAGTAGATGTCGTACTACTCGTGGTCGAAGAAGACGATGCATCGGACCAGACTTCCTCAATGCTTTCCGTTGTAGTAGGTGTATTATACTCGGTAGTTGAGGATGTCGTGAAGGACGAAGTAGACTCCGGCGTTGATGAAGTGGTCACTTCCTCAGTTGTGGTAGATGTAGTAGATGTCGTACTACTAGTGCTCGACGAAGACGATGCATCGGACCAGATTTCCTCAATGCTTTCCGTTGTGGTAGGTGTGGTATACTCGGTAGTTAAGGATGTCGTGGAGGACGAAGTAGACTCCGGCGTTGATGAAGTGGTCACTTCCTCAGTTATGGTAGATGTAGAAGATGTCGTACTACTCGTGGTCGAAGAAGACGATGCATCGGACCAGATTTCCTCAATGCTTTCCGTTGTAGTAGGTGTGGTATACTCGGTAGTTGAAGATGTCGTGGAGGACGAAGTAGACACCGGCGTTGATGACGTGGTCACTTCCTCAGTTGTGGTAGATGTAGTAGATGTCGTACTACTAGTGGTCGAAGAAGCCGATGAATCGGACCAGATTTCCTCGATGCTTTCCGTTGTAGTGGGTGTGGTATACTCGGTAGTTGAAGATGTCGTGGAGGACGAAGTAGACACCGGCGTTGATGACGTGGTCACTTCCTCAGTTGTGGTAGATGTAGTAGATGTCGTACTACTAGTGGTCGAAGAAGACGATGAATCGGACCAGATTTCCTCAATGCTTTCCGTTGTAGTAGGTGTGGTATACTCGGTAGTTGAAGATGTCGTGGAGGACGAAGTAGACTCCGGCGTTGATGAAGTGGTCACTTCCTCAGTTGTGGTAGATGTAGTAGATGTCGTACTACTAGTGGTCGAAGAAGACGATGCATCGGACCAGATTTCGTCAATGCTTTCCGTTGTAGTAGGTGTGGTATTCTCGGTAGTTGAAGATGTCGTGGAGGACGAAGTAGACTCCGGCGTTGATGACGTGGTGACTTCCTCAGTTGTGGTAGATGTAGTAGATGTCGTACTACTAGTGGTCGAAGGAGACGATGAACCGGACCAGATTTCCTCAATGCTTTCCGTTGTAGTAGGTGTGGTATACTCGGTAGTTGAAGATGTCGTGGAGGACGAAGTAGACTCCGGCGTTGATGACGTGGTCACTTCCTCAGTTGTGGTGGATGTAGTAGATGTCGTACTACTAGTGGTCGAAGAAGACGATGCATCGGACCAGATTTCTTCAATGCTTTCCGTTGTGGTAGGTGTGGTATACTCGGTAGTTGAGAATGTCGTGGAGGACGGAGTAGACTCCGGCGTTGATGAAGTGGTCATTTCCTCGGTTGTGGTAGATGTAGTAGATGTCGTACTACTAGTGGTCGAAGAAGACGATGCATCGGACCAGATTTCCTCAATGCTTTCCGTTGTAGTAGGTGTGGTATACTCGATAGTTGAGGATGTCGTGGAGGACGAAGTAGACTCCGGCGTTGATGACGTGGTCACTTCCTCAGTTGTGGTAGATGTAGTAGATGTCGTACTACTAGTGGTCGAAGAAGACGATGCATCGGACCAGATTTCCTCAATGCTTTCCGTTGTAGTAGGTGTGGTATACTCGGTAGTTGAGGATGTCGTGGAGGACGAAGTAGACTCCGGCGTTGATGAAGTGGTCACTTCCTCAGTTGTGGTAGATGTAGTAGATGTCGTACTACTCGTGGTCGAAGAAGACGATGCATCGGACCAGATTTCCTCAATGCTTTCCGTTGTGGTAGGTGTGGTATACTCGGTAGTTGAGGATGTCGTGGAGGACGAAGTAGACTCCGGCGTCGATGAAGTGGTCACTTCCTCAGTTGTGGTAGATGTAGTAGATGTCGTACTACTAGTGGTCGAAGAAGACGATGAATCGGACCAGATTTCCTCAATGCTTTCCGTTGTGGTAGGTGTGGTATACTCGGTAGTTGAGGATGTCGTGGAGGACGAAGTAGACTCCGGCGTTGATGACGTGGTCACTTCCTCAGTTGTGGTAGATGTAGTAGATGTCGTACTACTCGTGGTCGAAGAAGACGATGAATCGGACCAGATTTCCTCAATGCTTTCCGTTGTGGTAGGTGTGGTATACTCGGTAGTTGAGGATGTCGTGGAGGACGAAGTAGACTCCGGCGTTGATGACGTGGTCACTTCCTCAGTTGTGGTAGATGTAGTAGATGTCGTATCACTCGTGGTCGAAGAAGACGATGCATCGGACCAGATTTCCTCAATGCTTTCCCGCTGTGGTAGGTGTGGTATACTCGGTAGTTGAAGATGTCGTGGAGGACGAAGTAGACTCCGGCGTTGATGAAGTGGTCACTTCCTCAGTTGTGGTAGATGTAGAAGATGTCGTACTACTCGTGGTCGAAGAAGACGATGCATCGGACCAGATTTCCTCAATGCTTTCCGTTGTAGTAGGTGTGGTATACTCGGTAGTTGAAGATGTCGTGGAGGACGAAGTAGACACCGGTGTTGATGACGTGGTCACTTCCTCAGTTGTGGTAGATGTAGTAGATGTCGTACTACTCGTGGTCGAAGGAGACGATGAATCGGACCAGATCTCCTCGATGCTTTCCGTTGTGGTAGGTGTGGTATACTCGGTAGTTGAGGATGTCGTGGAGGACGAAGTAGACTCCGGCGTTGATGAAGTGGTCACTTCCTCAGTTGTGGTAGATGTAGTAGATGTCGTACTACTAGTGGTCGAAGAAGACGATGCATCGGACCAGACTTCCTCAATGCTTTCCGTTGTAGTAGGTGTGGTATACTCGGTAGTTGAAGATGTCGTGGAGGACGAAGTAGACTCCGGCGTTGATGACGTGGTGACTTCCTCAGTTGTGGTAGATGTAGTAGATGTCGTACTACTCGTGGTCGAAGAAGACGATGCATCGGACCAGACTTCCCTCAATGCTTCCGTTGTAGTAGGTGTGGTATACTCGGTAGTTGAGGATGTCGTGAAGGACGAAGTAGACTCCGGCGTTGATGAAGTGGTCACTTCCCTCAGTTGTGGTAGATGTAGTAGATGTCGTACTACTAGTGGTCGACGAAGACGATGCATCGGACCAGATTTCCCTCAATGCTTTCCGTTGTAGTAGGTGTGGTATACTCGGTAGTTAAGGATGTCGTGGAGGACGAAGTAGACTCCGGCGTTGATGAAGTGGTCACTTCCCTCAGTTATGGTAGATGTAGAAGATGTCGTACTACTCGTGGTCGAAGAAGACGATGCATCGGACCAGATTTCCCTCAATGCTTTCCGTTGTAGTAGGTGTGGTATACCTCGGTAGTTGAAGATGTCGTGGAGGACAAAGTAGACACCGGTGTTGATGACGTGGTCACTTCCTCGGTTGTGGGAGATGTAGTAGATGTCGTACTACTAGTGGTCGAAGAAGCCGATGAATCGGACCAGATTTCCTCGATGCTTTCCGTTGTTGTGGGTGTGGTATACTCGGTAGTTGAAGATGTCGTGGAGGACGAAGTAGACACCGGCGTTGATGACGTGGTCACTTCCTCAGTTGTGGTAGATGTAGTAGATGTCGTACTACTAGTGGTCGAAGAAGACGATG
>JABANP010000802.1:0-16649 GCA_013115135.1 Perkinsus olseni | reverse complement strand
CAGATGCAGGTAGACTCTATGTATTGTAGCTGAGAATACATAAAAGGAAGGAGTACCCTCCGTTGGCAGGTCAGATCCTGGACAACTTTCCGCCACATCGCGGATGAAGCTTGCGTAGTCTGCATTAGCGCCCTTTAAAAACTGAATGTTGGTTCTCTCGCCGTCCTCAAAATCACCGAATCGTTCTCCGCGAGCAACATCTCGACATCTGAAGTTCAGAAAGACGCTTGGAATATTCCCAGTATCCACCTCCAAGGTCACTTGCATGCCACCGTCGTCAAAGTGGTATGTACCCGGTCTCAGAGGAAGGGCCTTTCTGAGAAAGAATACCTCTTCCCCTTCGATTAAAGTCTTGAAAAAGATCTCGTCGTACGGAGCCAGATGTTTCAAGTCGTCATCTCTTATCTGGACGCCCGGAAAAGTTTGAGCGATCAACCCCTTGAAGGGGCCGAAGTCTGAATGATCAACAGAGTAATCACCAGGACCTCCTTGGAGATCAAAATCCCACGCGAGCCCGTCTGCCTCGCCAGCCCGCTCGAACTCTAATTCGACGGAACCAGCAGACACAGAAGCTCGTATGGAAAAGGACGACGTAGACGCGAAGTATTCTCCAATGAATTGAGCGCTTGCAGTCACCAGAGCTAGAGTGGGGATTATGAGCCAAGTCGCGACGGTTTTCACCATTGGGAGAGTGGAGTTGTAGAAAAAGTAGCTTTCAAAGATGAAGGAGCGCCCACGAGCAAATGAATTGATTCAGGAGGGTCCGTTATGTGCCCCAGAGAGAGCTGAGAAAAATAGCGTAAAGGACGTTATGTGCAACTCGAAACTTGTAGCCGATGTGACGGAAAGGCAACAATAATCTATCCAGTTCGGTCTCTTTCCCGCTACCGAATAATCGATCGCGCCGCACTGTCCGGGCTAGCTCGCACGCATAAACTTGGGCGCCACCCTTGCGCACTGGTCATAGCAATTGAACGACATAACTACCCTGCCCGAGTGAGGCAACTGGAAAGACAATGGCAGATAGTTTGCATACGGGCCGTAAAGATCATAGATCCCCAACCGCAGCATTTGCTACGCCGACACGCCGTGTCGGACACGAAGGAACAGGACATTTATGGAAAAAGTACATCGGGAGACAACCATGGGTACAACCGGCGTGACACCGGGGGTGACGCTAGAGAATGGGAGATCTTGACCCGAACCTAGGGTCGTAGATCATGCCCCCACTCGAGGCAATCCCCTATCGCCACCGGCCCTCCATCGATGTACGACGGAGTGCACCTCTACCAGTGACTTCTAGATCCTAGAAGTCTGGCGGGCGACCTCCACCAAGTTCCAGATAGACTGCGTCCGCAAGTTTGCACCCACTGTGACACGTGGTGACGACGTCACTGTCTTCCCGCCTCCATTGTCCTCATCCTGCCTCCTCTGCAACCTACGTCTTTGATAGCACTCCCTCAGTTATCGGCTGACAGCACTCGTTTTTCTTAGCGTCTGAGGGGTAGGATACGGCTCAACGGTTTTGAATCGGAGATATTCCAGGAAGTCCTCGAGTGAACCAATCCTGGTCGGATTCGGTCCTTTATCAACAACCTATTGAGTATCATCCAATCGCGTATTGTCAAGACTTTTTACTCAACGAGTCGGCTAATTTCTCTTTACTTGCGCCTTTGTCGAGTTATCGTTTAACCATGTTTATTATGAGTAAAACCATCAGTTGTTCCGAACGAAATCCACTTTATCGAAGAAGTACGTACGAGACCGAGCTTCGATTGGTGGACGCTTATCAGCGCTGTTGGCCTATTTCCCGGAGCTTCCCACACGCTCGCATCGTGTTGAGTCGGAGAGGATGTCGCTTGCTGCTCTGCAACAAGTCCTACGGTCCAGGTCTTTCTCTCCGTTTCCTTTCCATATGAAAGAGGATGCCTTCTTCATCGCTAAGCTCGTCTATGGGAAGGAGTCCCTCCAGTGTAGGTGCCCGGAAAGAACAGTTCACAGTGTTGGAGAGCTCCACAGGTAACAAGCAGCCCTGTTAAGAATCGGAACATGCTTTTCCTGTCTCAGGTTGATACAGGAGGCATGGCCGAGTCTGAAGTCGATCCCCTACAAGGTGGCTTTCCGTGGCGGTCAAGACCTAGACACCTGGGCACGTGACTACCTCACTTCGGGTCTGCTCTCGGAAGGGCTCGCTGACCTGGTGTACATGTTTCCTCGGTTGAAGCTTCGTGTCACGGTGTCGCAGACGCCGAAAGTATCTTCGAGTTCGAAGAATAAACCTCAACCAATGGATGGTCATAAGCCGGCTTCCATTCACTTGCAGAGCTGTGAGGGCTGTCAGATGTTCCCTATTGTGGGACGGAGGTAAGCGCGACTGCGTCGTGAACAGGGCAACTGGGTTTCGTCAGTTTCAACTGCACGACCTGCCCTTCGGGGGTGCTCTGTGCATGGTGTTTTGATGATCATGATAAGACCCATACCATAGCACCACTAACTTTGTCCTTTGATGGGGTATGGGAAGGGAAGTTCCTCAAGCAGAACGCGCAAGATATGATGGCCATTCTCAGAGAGAGGCACCGACCATGGTCAGGGGACATAGTGAAGTGATTGAGGGCTCTGGAGGCTGGCAGCTTTCAGCTTCGTATTCGCCTCAGTTTCGATTCTATTCAAGTCGGGGAGAACCCACTTCCTTCGATGGTTGCTGAGGTCTTCTCCAAATCGGAGTCGCATCATGAAGCGATCGCCTCCACCCTGTGGGATGATGGGAAGGCCTTACTGTGCTACAGGCCGTACTGCCATGCTTGCAGGGCGTCAGCTCCTAGAATGCGGAAGTGAGTTTCCGACTTGGCTCGGCTCGACTGGACCGACATGTCAGATTCCAGTGTGACGGCCGAGGGAATATCAACTTGTGCGATGCCTGCTTCATCCTGTGGGAGGATGATATCCTGAAGATAGCCTATAAATGCTCTAGGGTGCTGCTGGCGGGAGCTTGGAATCCAGCCGGGAAGGGTCCCTGGCGGCCAGCCCACTATGGTGTTACCTGCGGGGAGTGCGGAATGTGTCCAATCCTAGGACGGAGGTGAGCAGGGGGAAGTGATGCTGTGGGAGCGTTCTCGGATGAATTAGAGTTCTCAAGTTAGTTCGTAGTGGTGCGTCGGACCCTCCTTAGTGGAGCTTATATAAGCGGCAATAGGAATTGCTGCTTTCCCGTCGTCATTTATGCGGTCCACTTCGCAGGTACCACTGCGACTTCTGTACGGAGCATGATCTGTGCGAAGGCTGCTACAATGAGAAGGCCAATGCCAACCATAGAAAGACTCATCTCTTCACTCTGGTGGTTGAGCCCATCAAGGTATGGACGGTGCAGATAAGAGAGCCCAAGGGCACGCTGATGAGCACCATACCTTGTGAAAGGTGTGGTCAGCTCCCTATTGGAGGCGCTACGTAAGCCAGTGGGCTTCGGGGAGTACTCCAGCAGCCGTTTGCAGCAATCTCTTTCGCTTTACTCAGTTACAGCACAGTAGCATTACCAGATTCCCACTACTGTCTGCCTTGCTACCGCGAAGGACTTCGGTTCGAGGCGTTATGTGTACGGGGACCGTACAATGCCCAGTACTATCCTGTTAACAGAGGGGCCTTCAAGATACGCCAGAAAAAATTGGAAGCTCTGGAAAGTAGGAGTTGCGAGGGCTTTGATGTGATTGATCCTTCGTTGTTGCATCCCAGATTCGTTAGCAAGCTCGTGGCTGATGGAGCCGCTCGATAGGCAGTTGAAGGGCCAGGATCCCTATCCTTCCGAGGCGGACCATGCTCCTAACCCGGTGAGCGTCTGGGCCGCTACTCATCTACAGTAGGAGTCACTGTGGTCCTCTTCAGGTTTTATGGGCTGACGAGCCACCAAGAGTAGCTAAGCCACACCACCGTACTTTGCTGTATCCCCCATCACAATAGCCTCTTGGCTATTGCTAGCTTCTCTTACCACTCTAAACCTTTATTGCTTTGTCGCTGTCCTCCAATGCTCTTCTTTTTGTGTTGTCTTTGTCAATTGGTTGAAGTGCATGCTGCTAGGCGATTTGAACTCTTAGATAATCCTATTTTTCGTTCTCCCAGCATCTGCCTCCACATCAAGCTAGCGTGAGAGTCTGGAGACATGTCGCGCGCCTGGAATCATCCTTGTGGTCAAAAAGATGGACAGGCGTTCTGGGCCGATGAGGCATTGGATGACAGAGTGAGTCTGTTGATCGTTCTCGCCGTCACCCCTGCACACTACTCCTGAGTGCTGGAGTATTGCTTTCCGTGTCAGCCTCTCGTTCCCTTGGAGTGATGCTGGATGACTACGTCCTCAAAGTGAACTATGGAGAAGAGTCACTCCGTGTCAAACTGAAAGCCGAGAAGTTCAGAACTCTGGCTCACTTGAAGGGGTGGGCCGCAGGGATCCCTCTTGCAGTTGTAGCGGCCAGACGATTACGCTTGGGGTTCTCTGAAGCCTCGTCTGTGCGTTCGATAGTGACGGGTCGTTTCTCAAAGTTCCTTCCGTTCAGGTTGATCTCCGCGGCATGGCCGTTCCTTGGTGAGGATGAGTGGAAGATCATTCGTCCTGACGGTGGCGTACTGGAACAGAGAAGTCTCAAGAACTCGGTGGTCACTCTGTTATCAGAGGACGTCAAGGATCCCTCTGGTCATGTCCCTGAGATCAAGCTGAAGGTTGTCCCGTCTAAGGAGCCTGATGTGCCGGCCCCGACCGTGAGAGACGAGTCGGATGGCGATGGACTGCAGGCTCTTGACGGCCATCCATTGGCTTCGGCGTATTGGCAAACGTGCGACGGATGCAAGATGTTTCCGATCATTGGAAAATGGTGAGAATGTTCTCATGACCGTCTGCTTGACCTAATTCTGTAACTTCTAATATCAGGTACATCTGCTTCACCTGCGGCCAAGTGGATTTATGCTATGCTTGTCGCAAGGGGCATCCCGGAAGCCACAAGCTCATCGACTACTCCCCATCCCTCGACGGTCTGTGGGATAACCGCGGTCTTGTCGAAAGTCTACACCAGCAAGCTCTGAAGTTGAGGGTGCTGGCTGGTCCAACGGCACAGCCCAAGTTCGAGTGAGCCATGCTGTGGGAAGCTTTCCCGGTGGGCCTCAAGGGCGCGCATTTTTTCAGGTTCGAAGATATCCAGAAGAATGCTCAATCCTCTCTGCCACCAATGGCTGCCCGCACCTTTGACGAGGATGAGATACCGGATAACATACCCGACCGCACGTGTTACCGAGACAGGGGCAAGGCAATTGACTTCTCACTCTTCTGCCATAGCTGCAGCGCCATTGTTCCGATCGCTAGAAGGTAACCTGGGGGGATCTGCCGACCTCTGCTGCGCTACCGGCGGTCCAGGTTCAAGACCGACTCGCGCGCTGCCATCAATCTGTGTGATACTTGTTACCTCCTCCATAAAGACAGAATCCTAGCGTTGGCCTATAAGTGTTCGAGAATATGGGAGCCTGGGCGTATGGCGGTAGGGAGGGATCCGAGGCCCTTTCTAGCTGTCCACCGCGGATGCACATGTGCTGAGTGCGAAAGGTCCCCGATCACCGGCGCCAGGTGAGTAACCGCTCTCGACCCTCGGCGTCGCGGTCATCTCGCGGCTTGATTCGAATTGTAGAACAGAACCGAGGCCTGATGGAGGGCGTATATATCATCAGGTACACCTGTATCGTCTGCTCGGAGTTCGACCTTTGCTCTCGATGCTACCACAGCGGAGGTCAAGCCAGCCACAAGGAAAACCATGCCTTCGCCTTGGTTGCCAAGGCGGTGCCTCTGTGGTCATTGAAGATCAGGGAGCCTAGGGGAACTCCGATTGGGGAGATGAGCTGCAAGATGTGTGGCAACCATCCGCAGGACGGAGCGAGGTGGGTGTAGATGTCCCAGCCTACGCCATACGAATCGCAGTAGGTACAGACTGAAGTTCGATCCGCCCGACAGCCGTAACGCCTTGTATTGCCAACCGTGCTACCAGAAGATGCTCCAGAAGGAGGCGCTGCAGCTGAGGGCGCCTTTGGGCAGTGGAAGCCGCAATCCCCTGCCGTGGGCTCAATCGGCGAGGACGAGGAGTAGAACTTTACGCCTGGCGTTGAACAGTAGACCTGCTAGGTTCACAGCTCTAAGTGAATATGTTGTTTGTGTCGCAGCTTCGCTCGCCTCCCGGCTGAACACTCACCCGCCCGTCATACAGATGATCCGAAGGCTCGCTCGTCAGGTCGGACATTTCGATATTGATGACGACGATTCGGACTCGGTAAGTGTCAAGTGATCAGCCCCCAGCTTTGCTCTTTTCCTAATCGGTACTCTCCCTGTGTTGGTCATGGTGTCCGTCACCGCTTCCTGTGTTTTCAGTTGGAGTGGGCGGTCGAGCCTCACAAGGTTCTCAAGGCTGAGCACAGGGTGTATGATGGGCCTGAGAGATGAACGTTCCCGTGTGACTTCGTTAAGCTGAGTTCTTTTATGCTATTCATAGAATTTTGTCAGATCTTGCTTCATCATCGACTTTCCGATTCTATCTATTCCACATGATCAGCCGGATAACAAAAGACTTGTCTCGAGTGGAGATTCTTGAGTTTCTCATAGAGTCATGTGGTCAAGGCCATGTCTCCTGGAGTTAAGGGCTTGTGCTCAAAATCCGATTCACCACTCAACAATCTATACTATAATAACGCGACTGTCATCGTTTGAGTTATCCGGTATAAAAACCCCCCCGTTCCGAATTCCGCAAATCTGTTTTCTGTCAAGTATGTCATATATACGTGTCTACTCACAGAGTCTATACCCTGCTATGTACTTCTCCTATACCACTGGGCATACGAGTAAGAGGCGAGTGTACCATGACGACGCACTAAATGTCAGTGCAGTCCATCTAAATCTACGCCAAACTCTTCCGTAAACCGTTCTACAAATTGGGATAAAACGGTACTGCGTAATTTCCTCCAACGATGTGGCGGGTTACAACGTTCAAACGCGTAAATTTTTCCGACTCAAGCACTGATTGGGCAGGTATTCCGGACGGGCGCTAATTTTTCTCTCATCGGCGCTAAACTTTCTCTGCTAGGCGCTATTCTTTCTCACATTGGCGCTAATTTCTTCGGCCTCGTATATAAATATAAGGAAGTTTAGTAAGTTAACACGGCTGTAGAGCGAGCGTGTTCGTAGCTCGGATGTAAGGCTGGTTGGCGTTAAAAAAGAAGACCAAGACCTAGGGGAGTGCGGACCGTAACCCCCGTCAACCCGAAACCCGACTCAGGTCGCCCTCCGGGCGACCTTCACCTAAAACCCGAAGGCCGCGCAGTGTGAGAGGTCAGTAGTGTAAGGCGAGCTCCTAAGATATCCTCAGGATACCGGAAGTCCTCAGAAAAATGGAATTGCCCAACATTAGAGAGAATAGCGCCAATGTGAGAAAAAATAGCGCCAAGCAGAGGAAGTTTAGCGCCGATGAGAGAAAAATTAGCGCCCGTCCGGAGATTGTTCCCACTGATTGTTAAAACGTTCATCGAGATGTTCAGAGAAATCAACCCCGAATATCTCGGAATGTTTTCCATATTTTGTCACAATTTTTTACTTCAGTGGTACAGATGACTTATAGTCGGAGTTGTAGAGATGCAGATGCTCATTCGTCCGATAACAACGATAGTCTATACTCTAATAACTCGAGTCGAGTAACTCGACGGTCATTGTTTGTGTTCTTCGATATTAAGGTCTCCGAATTCGTAAAGCCAGACCGTACGAAACTGGGACCGTTCTGCCATGATTCACATTATGTGATTCACACATCAACCCTACGAGTGAGATCGAGTTTGGCTCGGCCACTACGGTCCCCACTGTTTCCCATGGATCGCGCTTATCTGTAATCCTCTCAACTTATCCTGTCCAATACCGAGACGCGGCTCGGCCTGTTGGCCTCTCAGCCGCCTTCACGCCAACTGGTCCACCGAAACCGGGCCCACAGCAGGGGGACCCCGGCGCAATGAAGTCACGATGCGACCCACAGCCGCATCGTAATCTTTATGTTCCGTTTCAGTGCCGCAGCTTGCCCCTCAATAGAATATCGCCAGAGGAAGGCACGCACTCGCACGAGGATGGATCATGCGTTAAAGCTCAGAGCGGGGCCGGTGCCACGGGAGGCAGTGAAAAGGAAGGTGAAGGAAATCCTTTTCCTCCCCTGAGTCACAGTAGAGGCATACGCCTGAACTACCATCGAGCTTCTTACGCTACTAGCGCTGGCCGTTCCTTCCACTGACAAGCTTCCACACGCCACTGTGCGCATCAAATTCACAGAGAAACCGGAGAGCAGACGCTGTGGGAACAAAATAGCGGAAAGAACAGCCTAAAGATCGCACCTTAGAATCAAAGACCGCATCACATCGACTGTGCTATCACTGATAGCCTATCAGCGGGACCTGGCCGCTTCCAGGGCGTCCCGAGTGAAAAGGGACTTGCAGTTTAGCCTCGATACCGTGAGCCTAGGCAGTTCGCACGGCCACACGAGCCTTTGAGTTACCGATGCTATCTTTGGAAGGTGTATACACCAGCTTCAGTATGGCCTTCAGCCTGCTGCCCAGACGCCTCATCACGAGACGGATTAACGCGCAGCCGGAGTCGCGATTGTCGGTCGATCAATCGCCTTCGTGATGCCGACAAGGTTGGCTTCAAACCTCCTAACTTCATCCGACTAAATTCACCGCGACCCGTCCCCATTGAAGCTCTTAAAGACGTATACTTACAACGTCGGTCCAATTGGGTCTTTCGAGAGGTTTCGATCTACGAGGGGCTGATATAGCCCCTGTGCTCACTTCGCCCGATTTCAACTACACTGTCAATCGCAGTTTCGTTACTGGTGTGAACATGCGCACAAGCGCGAACGAGCTACAGAACTCCGGAGCGAAGCGACGGGTTCTGGTAGCTTGTGTCAACGACTCGACTCAAAACTTATGCCCAGGTTTCACGGACGTTAACCCATAGCCCTATACTCGGCCCGCGTAAGGACCGCCCGAGAAGGCATGACCAGCAGCACAGAGCCTCACCTGATATGACAATTGCCGGGTCAGGTTCACATTGGCTGCTGATGGATGCCATGTTGACTGAGCAGCGATGCTGCCAGCAGCGTCTCGTGGGGGTCGTCAGTGACGACTCGTCACGGCCCTCGAGTTAAGGGGAGTGAGTTGGGCCCACTGGGAATCTATACTGGTAAAGAAAACACGTTTGAGACCCAAGTTATCGTGGAAACGCATATGAGGAGGTTGTATGAGGATGTGCATTGACATGGACGTGCCACTACCGGTCACCAGAAAGGGGGACGCACGTCGTGCGTGTGTGTCAAGTTCGGTCTATACTTTGTAGCCAGCCGCCCACCGGCGGGGGCGACGCGTATAGGCCTAAGAGTGATGAATGAATCGGCCATAGACGCAGCTGTCGACTGACAGCCGAAAGTGCTCAAATCTTGGATTTCTTGAGGTCTCCTTCGGACCACTACCCGTATGCGGATAGTCCCCTGTTCGAAACCGACCCGAGCCAGTTCTTCGTCTTTTTGCGGAAGATCTGCAACCTTGTTTGAATCACCGCCGTTCTTGCTTAAAAATTCTTCTGGCTGAACGGGCGAGTCTGCTATGCTTGATTATTGCTCGCGGCTGGTATCTTGCCAGCAGACTTGGAGCTCGGTAGAATCGCGGCCACCAGACTCGCTGCGCTTGGGTGCGTTACGACGCTGGACCGAACTCTCTCGGTCAAGGGCTTGAAGGTGCATGAGGGTTGCGATGGCGGTGATACAGTGCAGCGCTGGAGGGCTTTGCCCACTCAACCTTGGCACCCCTGGGTCTCGACTACCATCGCGGAACGTGAGGAGGCCAAGAGCTACGCACTCGAGGCTCTCCGAACCAAGAATGCCATTTTCACGGATGGCTCGGAGGTCAAGGACGTCAAGACCGGCGCTGCAATGGTCGTTTATCGTGAGGGCGGAGAGGTCTACTCCAATTTCTGGAAGCTCTCCCCCTACGCTACTATCACGGATTGCGAACTCCTAGGAGTTCTGGAAGCAGTCCGCTGGATTGTGTCGACAGCGGGTGACGAGGCCTGGGAGATCTTCACGGACTCTCAGGCGGTACTCAAGATTCTGTCGTCCCGAGCATCCACGGCCCGATGGGGTAAGGCGAGACAGATCTATCTGTCCTTCTGGCTGAACGGGCGAGTCTGCTATGCTTGATTATTGCTCGCGGCTGGTATCTTGCCAGCAGACTTGGAGCTCGGTAGAATCGCGGCCACCAGACTCGCTGCGCTTGGGTGCGTTACGACGCTGGACCGAACTCTCTCGGTCAAGGGCTTGAAGGTGCATGAGGGTTGCGATGGCGGTGATACAGTGCAGCGCTGGAGGGCTTTGCCCACTCAACCTTGGCACCCCTGGGTCTCGACTACCATCGCGGAACGTGAGGAGGCCAAGAGCTACGCACTCGAGGCTCTCCGAACCAAGAATGCCATTTTCACGGATGGCTCGGAGGTCAAGGACGTCAAGACCGGCGCTGCAATGGTCGTTTATCGTGAGGGCGGAGAGGTCTACTCCAATTTCTGGAAGCTCTCCCCCTACGCTACTATCACGGATTGCGAACTCCTAGGAGTTCTGGAAGCAGTCCGCTGGATTGTGTCGACAGCGGGTGACGAGGCCTGGGAGATCTTCACGGACTCTCAGGCGGTACTCAAGATTCTGTCGTCCCGAGCATCCACGGCCCGATGGGGTAAGGCGAGACAGATCTATCTGTCCTTGTCCGAAATCCCTGGTAGGGTATCCCTTCGATGGGTACCGGGGCACAGTTCCATCAGTGCCAACGAACGGGCCGATGAGCTGGCAGCCAAGGGTGCCTCCATGAGAGAAGTCTCTGCGGAGACGGAAATCAGTGTGAGGACTCTTCGGCGGTATCAAGGAGAAGCTGGCCGTCTGTCACTGCGAAAGTGGTGGTCAGACAAGAGAGCCAGCCTGGGCACTTCTGTCAATGATTTCTTTTACTGCGCTTCACACGCTCGTTTGTGGATCCGCGGGGAGGTCACGGCAGCTAGCAGTGCCGTTGTATTCGGAAGGGCCCCAACCCCAGCCCATCTCTATAGATGCGGGGTGGTCAACTCGCCAGAGTGTGACTGTGGGGCGCCGGTGGGGAACACGCGGCACTACCTCCTCTCCTGTCCGCTCCTGCAGCAGGCTAGGAATAGGGTCAAAGGTGGTGTCCCCTACCATTTATATAAACTAATTGTTGATTTGAAGCGACGCAAGTCCTTCAATCAACTTTGTTCGGCTCTCATGCAGTATCTCGATGCTCGCAGGGGCTTATTGTAGTGCCGGGCAGGCACAATTTTTTTTGCCTCTGTTTTGTACGAGGCCCACCATTGAATATTTGCTATCAAAAAAAAATAAAAACAGCAGCAGCGGGAGGAAGCGTCGGACGACTGGCGACTGGGACGGTGACCGCGAGGATGGAGGAAGATGCAGAGGAAGTCGGTCGAAGCCTTAGAGCAGGAAGACGTGATGACTAATTCATGTATTGCTCGTTATTAAGGAACGTTTCAATCTGATTATTGCCATCTTGCTTGAATTGCCACCATCACCCACCGATCGCATCTATTAGTTCCTTCACTGTAACGCTCGAAGATACCACATGATGGGAAGATAAACTTATGATTCCAGCCGTAAGCATGTCGATTCCTCCAACCACGGGACTGTCACGCTCTGTCCTCCGTGCTGGCCTTTTCGATTGATCCGGGATCAATGATCCCTCACGGAGATGCACTGTCTATTCCCCGAGCGCAGCGAGGGACATGGTCCCTCTGACTAAGAGCTAGAGAACCCCCGGAGCGAAGCGACGGGTTCTGCTAGTCTTAGCAATGGGAAAGACAAGAGGCGAATGCTGAGTAGCAAAGAGCGGATTGCTCGTGGGCCAAACCCCAAACCTCTAACCCGAGGCCCGGAAACCAGATACTGGTTGATGGTTGGCCGAAGTGGCCAAGATTCTTCGTGTTTCAGACGTTGGTATCCTGATATCCACGCGTTTGAGAAATGTCGTCCGCAGGAGCTGTCATTCGCGTCAGCCCACGCGAATCGCGTGGGCTGATGACTAGCGGCTGTCGTGATGAGACTGCGTAGCCTGAGGTTCGAGGGGTCTGAGTGCTCAGGTCCGAAAGATCCCGAGATGTTCAGGCGTCAGGTTTTCCCCTGGGACGGGAGGGTGGGAAAAAAACGAGAGAACTCTGTGATCGCGAGGTACTTGACCAGTGAGCTTTGGAGATGCTAGCAGTTGTATCCCGCGCAGCTTTGTGCGTGCGTGCTGCTGCACGCATGCGCTAAGGGCGGAGCGGTGCGGATTTTGACCGGTCAATCGTCGCTGCGCCCAGGAGCCGATTAAAGTGCTAAGGCGTTCCTAGTCCCGAGTCCAAGTACTCGGTTACCTAGTTCTGAGCCTTGGAAATCCCATTCCGAGAGTCCACGGATTAAAGTGCGATCCCTCGGAAAAGCCGATTTCCCGAGGGCTTTTTCCGAGAACTCGGACCGAGTCACTTTACCCGAATTAAATTGCTCATCAGCATCACTAGCCCGGTCTCGGAAAAATACTCGATATTTAGGTGTTTCCCGAGTAACTTGGAAAGAGTGGAACGCCGCGAATCTTTGCGTGCGAAGAGCGTTTCTTCCTGTCGGGATTTCTTGGCGAAGACTCAATGGTTTTCTATGAGTGGCACGATTTCCGAGCTCGGAAAAAAGCTCGGATTTTAGAACGCACTTTAATTCATAGTTTTTATCCGAGCTCGGAAAAGCCGCTTTTCCGAGAACTTGGACTCGGAAATCAGAGCACTTTAATCGGCTCCAGATCTGTTCGATCCGGACTTGCTTGATTAACCTCGCACCATATGGTGCGATCCGATGATGGCGCGTTCATCGTTTGTGACATAGTAACAGTTCAGTCTAGCAGCCTATATTTCTGACGGGCTTTCTGACCCTGTTGTGATCTGGGAAGTGTAACATAGTCGATCCTTGTTATTGATGTTGTTGTATCAGGGTGTGATTGGTTATCGTGTTTGCCGACTCCTTTGTGCTCGAGCTCCGCTACGGCGCCGAGTCCGTACGCTGCCGCTGTCCTACGAAGACTGTCAAGGCCGTCAGCGACTTGTATGGGTAAGGAACTCCTCAGTGATGGTTGTGCGATTCCATCGTTAATTGCTCGCTCAGCTCAGCGAATTCTTCAGCTCTCCGAGCTGCCGCTCTTTTTGGTCCTCCTCATCACGTGGGAAATTTTCTCAACTGAGGCATATTTCCATGCGGATACTCGGCGGCGCGGCGAAATTGGTTTCGCTAAGGTATAATGATTTTCATGTTCACTGCTCCGCTTAGGACTGAACTCATTACCATCTGGTTGTAAAGAAAGGGCTAACTTGATTAGTGGGGCGTGACATCCACCATGAGTGGATCTATCCCGGGCCTCTAACGACCCATCACTGGACTGACTGACAAAAAACGGCCATAGCTCGGGCCGAGCAATAATACGCGTACCGGCATAAGTACGCGAACACACTGAGCGGTCCCCAGGGGTCAGAAGGAGATAGACGAGTCCGCCATCGCGACTGGCTGCACGAACCTCGCTGAGCATTGCTCAGGTGCAACCGTCGAAGATATAATGCTGATCACTGGTTAGCAGTGGCAGCAATGATAATGGACAGGGCTGAGTCATAACCTCTCTGCGGGAGCGAGCGTTTACCCAGGTCGAATACAAAATAGGTGCTACAAGATCGTGCCAACGCCAGCCTCAAAGTCTTAGACCGTTTAAAGACTATGAGGTAAGAAGGGCTCGAAGCGGAGCGCCGTAACTCGATTCTGTCGAGAGCCAAGAACATTCAGCCTGAACGTTAAAGCCTTTAACATTCTATTCACCGGGGTGGCTTCAGGACCGCCCTTATCTTAAAGGCGGTCCTGAAGCCACTTCGGTGAAGGGTCGCTCCTCGAGCCCTCCGAAGCTTATGGCCGGCCATACAGTTGCTGCACTAGGACAGCTGTCACGGCTGCGGGATGTCACTAATTATCGGACGCTGGTAGTCCGGGCTAGTAGCCAAGTAAGCTAGTGGAGAACGAAACCGCGAGCCGCCTGGTTCGGATTGTTCGTCACAGGATCAAGGACCTGCACCTCCTGGATCAAAGCCTCCCTTCGCTGGTTGCGGAGACCTTCCCGAAAGCTGACCGGCCTGTCGAGGCTCTTCGGACCCTTCTCTGCCAGGATGGTTGTTCCTTCATCAGCTAAAAACATTTTGCAGTGGCTGTAGCAGCGCTACAGTACCAACAGGGCCTGCCTGTCAGGCCGTAGACAGTAGAGGGAGGAGGCCCAGCCATCATCGGGGTTATTTCTCCCTTGCCAGGTTCCGCTGTGATGGGCTCGGTGGCGAATCGAAGATTCTTCGAGGTCTTCTGAAGAGCTATCAGTCGCGGGGGCCCGTATCACGAGAAACTTCTCGGTAGTTCTCGTGGAACCCAGTCGTCCACACTGAGATCCCACTGGTAACGTTTTGCCTGCACCTGCTGGCGTTTGCTGCCCCGGTCGGCGTTTGCGGCCCCGGTCTATCTTAAATCTGCTGAGCTCGCAGCCGAGCGAGTCCTTCTGTTCTTCGAGCTGCCGCTCTTTCTGGTTCTGCTCGTTACGCGAGAAATTTATTTCACTAAGGAATATTTTGGCGCGAATGCTCAGCGGCACGGCGAAGTTGATCCTACTAAGGTATAACTTAACAATTTCTAATTTATGTTTACCACTCCGCTTAGGAGTCCTAAGTTAGCACTGAACTCATCGCCATCTGGGTCTGAAGAAAGGGCTAACTTGAATAGTGGTGTGTGCCAGAGTCTGCCAGGCAGACCCACCATGAGCGGATCTATCCCGGGCCTCTAACAATCCATCATTATGCTGACAGACAAAGAACGGCCATAGCACGGCCCGAACAGATGTACGCGTGCCGCAAGGAGTACGCGAACACACTGAGGGGCCCTCAGGGGGCCGGAAAGAGTCACGCGAGTCGGCAACCACAACTGACCGCACGGCCGATGCTTACCAAGCGTTGCTCAGGTGCGACCATCCAAAATCTAGGGCTGATGATTGAATAGCCCTAGCAATGATAATAATGGGTAGGATCGATTCGTAACCTCTTGAGGGGGTGGGGTTACGAATGTCGAATACAAAATAGATGCTACAAGATTCCGCAAACGCCAGCCTCAAGGTCTTTGGCCAATCGAAGATCATGAGGTAAGGAGGGATCGAGGCGCAGCGCCTCTACTCGACTCTGTCGAGAGCCAAGGTCCTCGTTTCTCCCCCTTGAAGCTGCAGGTAGACTGTATTTGGCGTAGCTGAGAATACAAAAGGAAGGAGTCCCCCCCGTCGGCAGGTCAGATCCTGGACAACTGTCCGCCACATCGCGGATGAATCTCGCGTAGTCGGCATCTTCGGCAGGTAAGAACTGAATATTGGTACTTCTGGAACTGGATAGCGGAAAGGTTTCATCGGCGACGATCAAGTCACTGAACTGTTCCCTGCGAATGGCATCTGCGCAGCTGAAGGTCATAGATACGCTTGAAGAAATCGTCAAGGTCAATTGGAACCTGTCTCCTTGGTCATAGACGTATGTACCCCTGACCAGGGAGAGGGCTCTTCTGAAAAAGAATACCTCTTTCCCTTCGAGTAGAGTCCTGAAGAAGATCTCGTTGTAAGGAACCAGATCGGTCAAGTCACCATCCAGCATCTGGACTTCCGGAAAAGCAGTAGTGACCAATCTCTTGAAGCGGTCGAAGTCTGGATAGTCAACAGTGTAATTACCAGAATCTCCTTTGAGAGGAAAGTCAATGGCGATCGAGACATTTGGCCCGACACGCCGTTCGAGCTCCCATAACAGGGAACCATCCGATACAGAAGCTCTCATCTTAAGGGACGGCGGGGACGACGGAGCAGACGCTGAGTAACCCCCAGTGAACTGAGCACTCGTAGTTACCAGAGCCAGAGTGGCGATGATGAACCAAGTCGTGACGGGTTTGATCATTGGGAAAGTGGAGTGGCTGTGTGAAAAGTAACTTCCAAAAACGAAGGAGCACTGAAGAGCAGATAAACTGAATCGGGGGAGGAGGGTTCTGTTATGTGGCTCAAGGGGAGCTGAGGAAAAATAGCGTAAAGAATACTGTGGATGTCATGTGCAACTCGACGCTCGTAGCCGATGTGGGACGAAGAAAAGAACAATCTATTCGGTTCGGCCTGTTTTTCGCCACTTAAGGTATCGCTATCGATCGCATCCCGCTGTGCGGGCCAGCTTGCACGCATAATCTGTTGCGCCACAATTACGCACTGGCCGAAGAAATTGAACACTAAAACTACTCTTCCCGGGTGAGATACCGATGAAGGATATGATAGATAGTTTGCATACGGGACGCAAAGATCGTGGATCTCCAGCCGCAGCATTTACTACGCTGACACGGAAGAAAGGAACATTTATCGAGAGAGAGCATTTGGAGACAACGATGGGTACAACCGGCGGGACACCAGAGACGATGCTAGGCTAGCGACGCTAGCAAATAGCTTAGCATTACGGGCACCAGCTCTCTGACCAGGGTGGC
>JABANP010000801.1:0-16767 GCA_013115135.1 Perkinsus olseni | reverse complement strand
GTGATAAGCCTCTTTGTAGTTGCCGGTTAATGGAATGGGCATACTGCGCTCTTCTCTGAAGTGCTCATCTGCTAGCTCGAGGTGAGCGCCCACTCGCTTCGATCTACCATTCCCTTTGCGGAGAACGATACTGCACAAGCCCGGTTCTATGGGGACAACCGTCATAACCTCTTGCGTGCTTAAGATGGCGTCAACCTGTTCCCCCCATGTATTCGACTCCCTGAACTTCGGATGACCCGATCGGTATGGGTGCGGCGACAGGTCAAGCTCGTCTACAAAGATAGCGTGGAAGCCAACCGTGAAGACACGTAGGGCCCATGGTCGCTGTGGATCTAGCACGAGATGGCCACATCCATCTTGGGATTTATCTGCCATCCAGCCTAGGTATGCCTGGACGGTGTCTCGAATGTCCCTCCGGTTGATGTAGAAGAGATGGCCAGTGGCTATGAGGATGAAGATGTAGTCATCGTTGCTGACCATGTCCATCTTACGACTATAACACGTCGCCAATCCGGGCAGGCCGAGGATCTCCGAGGTAACTCCGGGCCGCTCTGGTGAGGCACTCAGGTCATAAATAATCAGCTTACGATTATCCTCACACAATACGAATAGTTGTGATTTGTTATTATGATAATAGTAGACAGCCTTGGTACCTTGGAAGCCTGGCTGTAGTACCATGACCTCCTCCCCACGTTCTAATGGTTTCCTAATATATACACCAGTAGGGGTGGGATAGACACCACACAGATCCTCATTCATAACGAAGATGTATGATGGTGGTGGGTTCAGCAACAACTCCCCCTCAGGCCCAGCCAGAGCCCGCTGCCTCTTAGCCAGCCCCGCACAGAAGTGTCCGAAAATCTCCGGAAGATCCCCTCTCCTGCCGCGCTCATTCATCAAACCTCGGAAGTACTCGACCTCCAAGGCCATCACATGCGCAGGAGATTTCATTGATAAAATGCAACTGCCGAAGCTAGGAGAGATAGGCCAGGCCTCTCAAAAGGTCATCACCGAATTCTCAGCTAGCTCCGCGAGCCAAGCATCAAGTATAGACTGTCTCTGTTTCACCAGTCCGGCCCAACTCATCTGCGATGGAGGCGAGAGTAGTGAACTTTCAAGAGCGCTCTGCTGCTAGCTCCATCGGGACAGCAGTATCACGAGAATCACTAGGTCCTAAGGCGAAAAGTATCGAGAGCTACTGTAGTCCCCAGAGCAACGCAACAGGCAACCTTGACGGCAGCTCCACTCAGTAGAAACATGCTACGGACCTTATCCCGGAGCCCGGGCCAAGACACTAACAACACTGGTGCGGCTCAATCCGTATCGAGGGGGAAATCTTCATTGTCGAATGCTTGGCTCGGCCAGGCGGGAGCCTGCAGCTTTGGAACGGCTGACGTCGCGGAGGAGAGGCCACCGGTACGCATGCGCACCTGCGGATAGTAGGCGCGAAGATGAGCACCGTTACTATCGCCGTCGACTCGGTAGCTCGAGTCGAGTAGCGAGTTGAATGCATCATGTCCTTTGGTGGCCAATCAGGCTCAACCTTCTTCCTTACCTGATGGTCCCCCTGCCGTCGCAGAGCATCAACATCGTCGTCGAAATCAAAATCGAGGGATTCTTCGGAATCACTAGCTATGTTGTGATGCACCTGACTTCAAACGACTAAAGCCAAATCAATGGTACGGAGGTAAATCATCCTCACCACATTATCATCCCCCTTCTTAGAGCGCCCAACGTTCGCGCAGTATTGGTCGAGCGATGGTGCATCTCCGAGCCTAGGAGACACCGTCAGCGCCTCCCCACAATCATAGCGAGACGTCTCACTCGCCTTCGTTCTCGCTAGTATAATCCTCAGTCTCCCTGCCGGCTCTGGTCAGGGTCGCATACTTCACGTATCTGTGAGTAGCAGTGAACCAGTCGAGAGAAGCGCGCCATCCTCGGCGAGCGCGCCACCTCAAAGTCTCGAAGCCACCGTTGCCCTCTGACCCAGCCGCAGCTCGGTTCATCCCGATCAGCAAGAGGATAATGACCACGATGAGGGCGAAAGCTATCAAAGCCGCTGAGAAGACAACACCCGTCATGGACGAGGCGGGCCTTCCAGTACCTCTAGAAAGCGGACTAAAAAACTGGGACAAGGGACCTGTGCCTTGGGTGGCACGAAGCCTCCCTCGCAAGTGTCACCGGGGACTCTCCGATAGGCATCCGCGAAGTAAGCCCCAGAGGAAGTGCACTCCATCTCTTCTGGAGTTAGCACCTGCAAGGACCATCCCTGCGATCATAGGATGCTGTTTCCAGGAACGTGAGGTCTAATGCGGACGAGCGATGGACTTCCACTAGGCCAGCCCGCCGTCAGCGTGAGTACCGCATCAACGTCAACCGGCCTGCACTCCGATTCGCCCAGCGTTCTTGCGAAGCCGAGCGCGCAGTGGTAGTCTTCGAACGTGCATGGACAGTTGTTCTTGAAGACGGGTCTCTCGAACTTCTCCCCTGATCAGCCCAGTGCGTGATGTAAGGAAGAGCGGCACCACTCACCGTTGAAGCACTTCGCATGTGGCTTGCGGCGGACATAGCTTGTGATACGCCCGAGGAGGCACGACTCGCCGGAGATCCTGAGCGAGCGTGTAGCTGGCCAAATGCAGCCTTCTTTGCGAGTATCGAAGTGGGCACCCGAGTTGAGAAATGGGGTGAAACCTCCAGGGTGGAAGCGTTCAGTGAGGAGAGCTCGGAGGGACTCACAGGCCAGCACTCGGTATCCACGTCTCGTAGTCGCTTGACTGAGCATCCGGGGCCCAATACCCGCTACACGTCCTCGGCAGAATCGATGAGAAGTCAAGGTGATAAAGCACATCTACAAGTTGACAAGACAGCTCCTTATGGGGGTCCTCAGACATCAACAGCTTGGCTGATCGGCGTCGGCTCACTATCGTAATCTCGCGTGCCATATATCAGGAACTTAGTGGAAGCGGCCGAGTCGGACGTGATGATGTTGTTGACGTGGAAGGGCTCCCCGTCGAGCTCGAAATCATACCTGGACGAGTCACTGGTAGTCGCAGTCCACAGCCCTAGGGTCGTCACCAGTCAGCCCCCTCGGTCCACGAGAAGACAACATTGCTCGTTCTTCGTGTAACGTCCGCCATGACTATGAGTCCTCCGTGATCACCGAACTCGTAGGAGTACGAACCTGGGAGGCATTGGTCCCGCTCGATGAATATTAACTTCGGAATCCAGAATACAATGGAGTTCCACGCTCGATATGCTTGTCGCCAGCGTGTACCACGATCAGTAAAACACTACGCGACGAGAACCTTCAGCTTAGCGAGAGACGGGTGCAACTCCATCATTACTGAATCTGGACGTTTCCATATTTAATTAGCATAGATTAATATGAAATTGAGGTTATACAGATTCTATGCATACACCAAGATTTCATTTCAAGACAAAGCGTTTTAGACCGTCGAGAGTACGAAAGCCTTCCCCTGCTAGAATAGAAACTTCGGCCAATCCATCAGGCGCGGTGCTCCAAGGAGGAGGAGGAGATCGATTCTTCGGCCCTTCCGAATCGAAGTTAGAGACGAAATTCCGTTAGCTATTCTGTGTGTTGTAGCTGAAACCAAGACGCGGTTGGCCACCCGTGGGGAAAATTACAACTCTCCACACTTTAATTGCGTGGGCTTTCTGAACCTAAGCCACTTTTCTTGCAAGCCCGACAATTGGCCTAACTGAAAACCTCGGTCGAGAGTGTGCGACTGTACCACACTCTCAATATGCCCTCCATCCCGGGGCTCTCACGAGGGCTCACGCAGTACGCACTTACTCCGAGAAAACGCAGTAGACAAGAGGCCGTCGATGTTGAAAAACGTGGCAGAAGCGGTGCACATATACCAAGCTTTTTGGATCATTGCCTAGTCACTGACGGTCCGTCAGTGACGGATCGTACCGATGTCTGAGGTCTTGAGTCTTCCCAACGATGCTTGAAGCCCCGGCGGCACTCGGGCATCTCGGGTACGGAATCAGTCCCTCTGCGTGATCTCCATTGTCGTCGAGCGACGATAATCGACTTCGGAGCCGGCAGGCGGTTATCAGTCCTACGGTAATTGCAAGAAAATCCTGCCTACATACCAGCTAGATTAAGTACGTGTGGGCATTAAGATGACATCGCCGCGATATCATCATTCATGTCAAATGATAATGCCAAGATCCTCGTGAGTGGTTGCAGGACTACAGGGGGCGGACGAGGTCCCCTTGCATGTCAAACGCAGGTAGAGAGACTTCGAGCGTGAATCACAAGGGCGCACTCCGCCGAAGGCCCCGGCCCGGGACTTAGTGCCTTTCCTCACTCATCGTGGTCGTCTGGTTGCCGCAGAGATTCACCAGTCAGGGAACGGCCTCTGCAGACTCTCGCTATTATATATTCTTGGACCCTCCGAAATACCAGTCGCTTATCTTTATCGATTGGCCGTCTTCTCACTGCAACTGCTTGTGCTTTGGGTCGAGGCTCCCCGTCCAGTTATCAAAGCTGGGCATTACAAGGGTCGAGTGAACTCGATAGGCACACTACAAAATATCAGCATGGACGTTAGTCTGGAGGGGCATGATGGAACTGCCCCGCACATCACGATGGCCCTCAGCGGGCAAGTGACTCAGCAGTGGAAAGTCACTCACATCGGTGAGCTGATTTTGGAGGACTCAAGCAACTGTGCTGTCACAAGGCCTTTCTGGGTTCGGGCGAGGCCAAGGGATTCGAGCAATGCTATTATACGATACGTGCGAGTAACCGCGATGGAAGAAAACTGAGGGATTCCTATAGAAGATTCTCAGTGCCGATACATGCTCAATTCGGGCGTCCTGAAACGAACGTCCCGGTCTGGAGGAATATAAAGCTATGTTCGGTATTAGGAGATTGGTACCTGTTTCTCGGAGTACTAGTTCTCCATAAAAAATCGAGGATCCTCGTCAATCCAGTGTTGATGCACAAGCAACCCGCACAGCGAGTCCATCAGCCGTGGTGGGTCGGGCAGGTTCACGGCAAAAAGCAACAGATTGTCGCCAAGGAAATGACTGCAGCCACAACAATTGCCCCAGTCAACCGTCGCGAAGCGGCAGCTACAGAGAATGAGAATTTCTCGTTAAGCTCGGAAGAGGTCGGCGTTGAACCCGAGAGCGAAGCAGCATTCCAAACCTTCTCAGTGAATATACCGTTGTCAGCGGGGCCACTGGTCAACTACGAAGGAGCTAGAGGTGGGCACCGAAAGACAAAATCATAGTTCGGTGCGATTCGGTTCGATGGCCCCGAGATTGTTTCGGTGAGTTCGGTTCGCCGAGTTCGGTTGGTTCGTTTCGGCTGATTCGGTTCGGCTGGCCCAATCATAGGACTCAGTGCAGCCATCGCACATCGCTGGAACCTCTATAGTGAGCCTCGCACCGTTACTAGACTAACGGTGCTAAATAGGAGGTCACACCCACTCCAAGCATACATGCATGCATTGATGCAGCATGCATGAAATCGGCCGACAGCGAACCGAAATTGACAAAAACGAACCGAAATCGACAAAAAAGACAAACCGAAATCGGTGTAGAGCCCGAACCGAATCGGGCGTCTTATTTCGGTTAGGCTTTGCGGCAAACCGAACCAAACCGAACCAACCGAAACGAAAGCAGCGCCCACCCCTAGGAGGAGCTGGGAATCTTCATAGTATGAACAACATTATAGTATCATGGTATGAACAACATTCATTATGGTATCAACAACCTCGCTCGAAACTCTATCACACTGTGCAAGACCGGATATGAAGAGGACAAGAATCTCATCCTCGAGCTGCGACTGGGGACGAGTACTTCACGTACTGCTCAACCGGTCTTTACCGTTCGACTTGGCTATGTTCATCCCCTCACTGATGCCACTGACAACGTGATCGGTTCTCAGTCTCGATCGGCTCCAGCTCCATGGTGGAGCGAGATAAGGGAGGAAGCCGACCGGGGAAGGAAGCGACCTCATGATATGGCCGATGCAGGTGAAGGAAAAAGCAAAGCAATGAAAATGTTTCAAACTCGTAGTGCGGGGCGTGTATCCTGATTTGCTTACCTATGCGGCATCGGGCTAAGCAGACATCTTCGCGTAACCTCCACCATCTGTCTTATCAATTCACTCTGAGCATCTTTTCCGTGTCTTTTTCTACAGTAGAAGGGTGGACGGTGAAAGTATCCAGCGTGCATAGCCATCGGAAACACGATGCGGGAGCGGAAGGTATCGATTGTCGGTATGGTCTGCTCTCCGAGGGCTCTCCGCGGAGGACCTCTGTTCTCGATGGTTATTGGGCCCAGCATCGTACCAAGGAATCGTCTTGTTG
The DNA here is from genome assembly GCA_013115135.1 of Perkinsus olseni. Classification (NCBI taxonomy): domain Eukaryota; phylum Perkinsozoa; order Perkinsida; family Perkinsidae; genus Perkinsus; species Perkinsus olseni. The sequence goes on along the minus strand of JABANP010000801.1, from coordinate 10,420 downwards.
GAGGCTGTATACCGTACACAGCGTCAAAGTTGCACTTTGAGTCATGCGGCGTGAACCGATGATCGTGGACAGTTTGTGCTGCTGCTGATGATGATGATGATGATGATGATGATGATGATGATGATCACAAAGCTTGACAGAGTTGGTGCTAATTTAGTTTCGAAGTTACTTGGAGTGCTTGTCGCGTGGAGTTCATCTGGTTGAATGCTGGTTGAATGATCCTGTTGGTTTCATATCGCTCCGCAATCGACATCAAAGCCCCCAGTGTCACTGGTTCAGCGACACATTTCTTTACGTGAGACCACGATGGGTGTAAATAGTATACGTTAGCCTTCCATCATTCGAGTTATCTATTTAACATACTCGTAAGATATCAACAACCACGCGGCAATGTATTCTTGCCCGAGATATGAAAAACACTAGTGAAAACACATTTCGCATTTCTTCATTGTCGAATGCTTGGCTCGGCCAGGCGGGAGCCTGCAGCTTTGGAACGGCTGACGTCGCGGAGGAGAGGCCACCGGTACGCATGCGCACCTGCGGATAGTAGGCGCGAAGATGAGCACCGTTACTATCGCCGTCGACTCGGTAGCTCGAGTCGAGTAGCGAGTTGAATGCATCATGTCCTTTGGTGGCCAATCAGGCTCAACCTTCTTCCTTACCTGATGGTCCCCCTGCCGTCGAAGAGCATCAACATCGTCGTCGAAATCAAAATCGAGGGATTCTTCGGAATCACTAGCTATGTTGTGATGCACCTGACTTCAAACGACTAAAGCCAAATCAATGGTACGGAGGTAAATCATCCTCACCACATTATCATCCCCCTTCTTAGAGCGCCCAACGTTCGCGCAGTATTGGTCGAGCGATGGTGCATCTCCGAGCCTAGGAGACACCGTCAGCGCCTCCCCACAATCATAGCGAGACGTCTCACTCGCCTTCGTTCTCGCTAGTATAATCCTCAGTCTCCCTGCCGGCTCTGGTCAGGGTCGCATACTTCACGTATCTGTGAGTAGCAGTGAACCAGTCGAGAGAAGCGCGCCATCCTCGGCGAGCGCGCCACCTCAAAGTCTCGAAGCCACCGTTGCCCTCTGACCCAGCCGCAGCTCGGTTCATCCCGATCAGCAAGAGGATAATGACCACGATGAGGGCGAAAGCTATCAAAGCCGCTGAGAAGACAACACCCGTCATGGACGAGGCGGGCCTTCCAGTACCTCTAGAAAGCGGACTAAAACTGGGACAAGGGACCTGTGCCTTGGGTGGCACGAAGCCTCCCTCGCAAGTGTCACCGGGGACTCTCCGATAGGCATCCGCGAAGTAAGCCCCAGAGGAAGTGCACTCCATCTCTTCTGGAGTTAGCACCTGCAAGGACCATCCCTGCGATCATAGGATGCTGTTTCCAGGAACGTGAGGTCTAATGCGGACGAGCGATGGACTTCCACTAGGCCAGCCCGCCGTCAGCGTGAGTACCGCATCAACGTCAACCGGCCTGCACTCCGATTCGCCCAGCGTTCTTGCGAAGCCGAGCGCGCAGTGGTAGTCTTCGAACGTGCATGGACAGTTGTTCTTGAAGACGGGTCTCTCGAACTTCTCCCCTGATCAGCCCAGTGCGTGATGTAAGGAAGAGCGGCACCACTCACCGTTGAAGCACTTCGCATGTGGCTTGCGGCGGACATAGCTTGTGATACGCCCGAGGAGGCACGACTCGCCGGAGATCCTGAGCGAGCGTGTAGCTGGCCAAATGCAGCCTTCTTTGCGAGTATCGAAGTGGGCACCCGAGTTGAGAAATGGGGTGAAACCTCCAGGGTGGAAGCGTTCAGTGAGGAGAGCTCGGAGGGACTCACAGGCCAGCACTCGGTATCCACGTCTCGTAGTCGCTTGACTGAGCATCCGGGGGCCCAATACCCGCTACACGTCCTCGGCAGAATCGATGAGAAGTCAAGGTGATAAAGCACATCTACAAGTTGACAAGACAGCTCCTTATGGGGGTCCTCAGACATCAACAGCTTGGCTGATCGGCGTCGGCTCACTATCGTAATCTCGCGTGCCATATATCAGGAACTTAGTGGAAGCGGCCGAGTCGGACGTGATGATGTTGTTGACGTGGAAGGGCTCCCCCGTCGAGCTCGAAATCATACCTGGACGAGTCACTGGTAGTCGCAGTCCACAGCCCTAGGGTCGTCACCAGTCAGCCCCCTCGGTCCACGAGAAGACAACATTGCTCGTTCTTCGTGTAACGTCCGCCATGACTATGAGTCCTCCGTGATCACCGAACTCGTAGGAGTACGAACCTAGGAGGCATTGGTCACTGTGGGAACGCTTTCCCGCTCGATCCATGGAATACAGAATACAATGGAGTTCCACGCTCGATATGCTTGACGCCAGCGTGTACCACGATCAGTAAAAACACTACGCGACGAGGACCTTCAGCTTAGCGAGAGACGGGTGCAACTCCGTCATTTCTGAATATAGACCTTAACATTTATATGATCAGCATAGATTAATATGATATTAAGGTCATACAGATTATATGCATACACCAAGATTTCATTTCAAGACAAAGCGTTGTAGACCGTCCAGAGTACGGAAGCCTTTCCCTGCTAGAAAAGGAACTTCGGTCAATCTATCAGGAGCGGTGCTCCGCGGATTTTGAAGAAGGAGGAGGAGGAGATCGATTCCTCGTCCCTTCCGAATCGAAGTTTGAAGGGAGATCCCGTGAGCTAGTCTGTGCGTTGTAGCTGAAACCAGGACGCGGTTGGCTACCCGTGGGGAAAATTACAATTGTCCACACACGTGGGCTTTCTGAATCTACGCCACTTTCCTTGCAAGCACGACAATTGGCCAAACTGAAAACCTCGGTCGAGAGTGTGCGGCAGTCCCACACTCTCAATATGCCCTCCATCCCGGGGGCTCTCACGAGGGGCTCACGCAGTACGCACTTACTCCGAGAAAACGCAGTAGACAAGAGGCCGTCGATGTTGAAAAACGTGGCAGAAGCGGTGCACATATACCAAGCTTTTTGGATCATTGCCTAGTCACTGACGGTCCGTCAGTGACGGATCGTACCCGATGTCTGAGGTCTTGAGTCTTCCCAACGATGCTTGAAGCCCCGGCGGCACTCGGGCATCTCGGGTACGGAATCAGTCCCTCTGCGTGATCTCCATTGTCGTCGAGCGACGATAATCGACTTCGGAGCCGGCAGGCGGTTATCAGTCCTACGGTAATTGCAAGAAAATCCTGCCTACATACCAGCTAGATTAAGTACGTGTGGGCATTAAGATGACATCGCCGCGATATCATCATTCATGTCAAAATGATAATGCCAAGATCCTCGTGAGTGGTTGCAGGACTACAGGGGGCGGACGAGGTCCCCTTGCATGTCAAACGCAGGTAGAGAGACTTCGAGCGTGAATCACAAGGGCGCACTCCGCCGAAGGCCCCGGCCCGGGACTTAGTGCCTTTCCTCACTCATCGTGGTCGTCTGGTTGCCGCAGAGATTCACCAGTCAGGGAACGGCCTCTGCAGACTCTCGCTATTATATATTCTTGGACCCTCCGAAATACCAGTCGCTTATCTTTATCGATTGGCCGTCTTCTCACTGCAACTGCTTGTGCTTTGGGTCGAGGCTCCCCGTCCAGTTATCAAAGCTGGGCATTACAAGGGTCGAGTGAACTCGATAGGCACACTACAAAATATCAGCATGGACGTTAGTCTGGAGGGGCATGATGGAACTGCCCCGCACATCACGATGGCCCTCAGCGGGCAAGTGACTCAGCAGTGGAAAGTCACTCACATCGGTGAGCTGATTTTGGAGGACTCAAGCAACTGTGCTGTCACAAGGCCTTTCTGGGTTCGGGCGAGGCCAAGGGATTCGAGCAATGCTATTATACGATACGTGCGAGTAACCGCGATGGAAGAAAACTGAGGGATTCCTATAGAAGATTCTCAGTGCCGATACATGCTCAATTCGGGCGTCCTGAAACGAACGTCCCGGTCTGGAGGAATATAAAGCTATGTTCGGTATTAGGAGATTGGTACCTGTTTCTCGGAGTACTAGTTCTCCATAAAAAATCGAGGATCCTCGTCAATCCAGTGTTGATGCACAAGCAACCCGCACAGCGAGTCCATCAGCCGTGGTGGGTCGGGCAGGTTCACGGCAAAAAGCAACAGATTGTCGCCAAGGAAATGACTGCAGCCACAACAATTGCCCCAGTCAACCGTCGCGAAGCGGCAGCTACAGAGAATGAGAATTTCTCGTTAAGCTCGGAAGAGGTCGGCGTTGAACCCGAGAGCGAAGCAGCATTCCAAACCTTCTCAGTGAATATACCGTTGTCAGCGGGGCCACTGGTCAACTACGAAGGAGCTAGAGGTGGGCACCGAAAGATAAAATCATAGTTCGGTGCGATTCGGTTCGATGGCCCCGAGATTGTTTCGGTGAGTTCGGTTCGCCGATTTCGGTTGTAGTGAAGTCGGTTGGTTCGTTTCGGCTGATTCGGTTCGGCGGGCCCAATGATAGGACTAAGTGCAGCCATCGCACGTCGCTGGAAGCTCTATAGTAAGCCTCGCACCGTTACTAGACTAACGGTGCTAAATAGGAGGTCACACCCACTCCAAGCATACATGCATGCATTGATGCAGCATGCATGAAATCGGCCGACAGCGAACCGAAATCGACAAAAAAAGACGAACCGAAATCGGTGTAGAGCCCGAACCGAATCGGGCGTCTCATTTCGGTTAGGTTTTGCGGCGAACCGAACCAAACCGAACCACCCGAACCAACCGAAACGAAAGCAGTGCCCACCCCTAGGAGGAGCTGGGAATCTTCATAGTATGAACAACATTATAGTATCATGGTATGAACAACATTCATTATGGTATCAACAACCTCGCTCGAAACTCTATCACACTGTGCAAGACCGGATATGAAGAGGACAAGAATCTCATCCTCGAGCTGCGACTGGGGACGAGTACTTCACGTACTGCTCAACCGGTCTTTACCGTTCGACTTGGCTATGTTCATCCCCTCACTGATGCCACTGACAACGTGATCGGTTCTCAGTCTCGATCGGCTCCAGCTCCATGGTGGAGCGAGATAAGGGAGGAAGCCGACCGGGGAAGGAAGCGACCTCATGATATGGCCGATGCAGGTGAAGGAAAAAGCAAAGCAATGAAAATGTTTCAAACTCGTAGTGCGGGGCGTGTATCCTGATTTGCTTACCTATGCGGCATCGGGCTAAGCAGACATCTTCGCGTAACCTCCACCATCTGTCTTATCAATTCACTCTGAGCATCTTTTCCGTGTCTTTTTCTACAGTAGAAGGGTGGACGGTGAAAGTATCCAGCGTGCATAGCCATCGGGAACACGATGCGGGAGCGGAAGGTATCGATTGTCGGTATGGTCTGCTCTCCGAGGGCTCTCCGCGGAGGACCTCTGTTCTCGATGGTTATTGGGCCCAGCATCGTACCAAGGAATCGTCTTGTTGGAGGCTGTATACCGTACACAGCGTCAAAGTTGCACTTTGAGTCATGCGGCGTGAACCGATGATCGTGGACAGTTTGTGCTGCTGATGATGATGATGATGATGATGATGATGATGATCACAAAGCTTGACAGAGTTGGTGCTAATTTAGTTTCGAAGTTACTTGGAGTGCTTGTCGCGTGGAGTTCATCTGGTTGAATGCTGGTTGAATGATCCTGTTGGTTTCATATCGCTCCGCAATCGACATCAAAGCCCCCAGTGTCACTGGTTCAGCGACACATTTCTTCACGTGAGACCACGATGGGTGTAAATAGTATACGTTAGCCTTCCATCATTCGAGTTATCTATTTAACATACTCGTAAGATATCAACAACCACGCGGCAATGTATTCTTGCCCGAGATATGAAAAACACTAGTGAAAACACATTTCGCATTTCCGCGTTTTTGACTTGCCGAAAAACGGCACTTCACGCATAACGGGTGAAACTCCGATATACATAGAAAATATCCTAATAACGGGTCTCACCCGCGTGGACCTCCTGCCATGTGAGGCCACCATCTCGCGAGAGATACGTATTCATTTCATCCTGCTCATAGCGCAGATAGGGACCGATGTTGCCTGAGAGGAGTGGAAGGCGCGGAGGCAATCGACGGATGATGGAGAGAGCCTTGTGACATCACCCATGGCGAGGATGAGCCCAACAGCAGCTTCCGTTGCGTACAGCGGCACTGACGTTACTTCGCTCGACACCACATGGAGGTGGATCGAGCATCTGATCAAGACCAGTCCCTGAAAGCTTTCTGAAAGGCAGGCGAACCTCGATTTGGGGCATTCTATCTGACGACCCTCATGATCCCCCGCCGGAGGTTCAAGATGCGACCACATGCCGCCATTGTCGAAGCTGATAACGGTACCTGTCCGGCTAAGTATTCTGAATGCCCGGATGGCCGAGCCTACGGATGTAGTCCTCATCTTTGGAGGGCTTCACCGCCCCATGGTGGCGCTGGAAGTCTATGCCCTCCTGAAAGGCGAGCGCGAGCCGAGATCACGGCGGGCTGTGGACCCTGTCACCAACCACAGGTTCATCATCCACGAGTTCACCTTCCTCTTCGGAGAACTCGACGAAAGGGTCATCAACGTAGTTCGCTATATACACGCCGTCCATGGATAAGATACGCTCTATGGCCACCTCTCCTTCCTGGTTGCTTGCCTGAGCCATAATCGCAGCCTCGGATGCCGACGAGGGGGCGGTGACACGGGGAGTTGCCGGCAGGCCAACTCGAGTGGACCACGATGAGGGCGAAAGCTATCAAAGCCGCTGAGAAGACAACACCCGTCATGGACGAGGCGGGCCTTCCAGTACCTCTAGAAAGCGGACTAAAACTGGGACAAGGGACCTGTGCCTTGGGTGGCACGAAGCCTCCCTCGCAAGTGTCACCGGGGACTCTCCGATAGGCATCCGCGAAGTAAGCCCCAGAGGAAGTGCACTCCATCTCTTCTGGAGTTAGCACCTGCAAGGACCATCCCTGCGATCATAGGATGCTGTTTCCAGGAACGTGAGGTCTAATGCGGACGAGCGATGGACTTCCACTAGGCCAGCCCGCCGTCAGCGTGAGTACCGCATCAACGTCAACCGGCCTGCACTCCGATTCGCCCAGCGTTCTTGCGAAGCCGAGCGCGCAGTGGTAGTCTTCGAACGTGCATGGACAGTTGTTCTTGAAGACGGGTCTCTCGAACTTCTCCCCTGATCAGCCCAGTGCGTGATGTAAGGAAGAGCGGCACCACTCACCGTTGAAGCACTTCGCATGTGGCTTGCGGCGGACATAGCTTGTGATACGCCCGAGGAGGCACGACTCGCCGGAGATCCTGAGCGAGCGTGTAGCTGGCCAAATGCAGCCTTCTTTGCGAGTATCGAAGTGGGCACCCGAGTTGAGAAATGGGGTGAAACCTCCAGGGTGGAAGCGTTCAGTGAGGAGAGCTCGGAGGGACTCACAGGCCAGCACTCGGTATCCACGTCTCGTAGTCGCTTGACTGAGCATCCGGGGGCCCAATACCCGCTACACGTCCTCGGCAGAATCGATGAGAAGTCAAGGTGATAAAAGCACATCTACAAGTTGACAAGACAGCTCCTTATGGGGGTCCTCAGACATCAACAGCTTGGCTGATCGGCGTCGGCTCACTATCGTAATCTCGCGTGCCATATATCAGGAACTTAGTGGAAGCGGCCGAGTCGGACGTGATGATGTTGTTGACGTGGAAGGGCTCCCCGTCGAGCTCGAAATCATACCTGGACGAGTCACTGGTAGTCGCAGTCCACAGCCCTAGGGTCGTCACCAGTCAGCCCCCTCGGTCCACGAGAAGACAACATTGCTCGTTCTTCGTGTAACGTCCGCCATGACTATGAGTCCTCCGTGATCACCGAACTCGTAGGAGTACGAACCTAGGAGGCATTGGTCACTGTGGGAACGCTTTCCCGCTCGATCCATGGAATACAGAATACAATGGAGTTCCACGCTCGATATGCTTGACGCCAGCGTGTACCACGATCAGTAAAACACTACGCGACGAGGACCTTCAGCTTAGCGAGAGACGGGTGCAACTCCGTCATTTCTGAATATAGACCTTAACATTTATATGATCAGCATAGATTAATATGATATTAAGGTCATACAGATTATATGCATACACCAAGATTTCATTTCAAGACAAAGCGTTGTAGACCGTCCAGAGTACGGAAGCCTTTCCCTGCTAGAAAAGGAACTTCGGTCAATCTATCAGGAGCGGTGCTCCGCGGATTTTGAAGAAGGAGGAGGAGGAGATCGATTCCTCGTCCCTTCCGAATCGAAGTTTGAAGGGAGATCCCGTGAGCTAGTCTGTGCGTTGTAGCTGAAACCAGGACGCGGTTGGCTACCCGTGGGGAAAATTACAATTGTCCACACACGTGGGCTTTCTGAATCTACGCCACTTTCCTTGCAAGCACGACAATTGGCCAAACTGAAAACCTCGGTCGAGAGTGTGCGGCAGTCCCACACTCTCAATATGCCCTCCATCCCGGGGCTCTCACGAGGGCTCACGCAGTACGCACTTACTCCGAGAAAACGCAGTAGACAAGAGGCCGTCGATGTTGAAAAACGTGGCAGAAGCGGTGCACATATACCAAGCTTTTTGGATCATTGCCTAGTCCCTGACGGTCCGTCAGTGACGGATCGTACCCGATGTCTGAGGTCTTGAGTCTTCCCAACGATGCTTGAAGCCCCGGCGGCACTCGGGCATCTCGGGTACGGAATCAGTCCCTCTGCGTGATCTCCATTGTCGTCGAGCGACGATAATCGACTTCGGAGCCGGCAGGCGGTTATCAGTCCTACGGTAATTGCAAAGAAAATCCTGCCTACATACCAGCTAGATTAAGTACGTGTGGGCATTAAGATGACATCGCCGCGATATCATCATTCATGTCAAATGATAATGCCAAGATCCTCGTGAGTGGTTGCAGGACTACAGGGGGCGGACGAGGTCCCCTTGCATGTCAAACGCAGGTAGAGAGACTTCGAGCGTGAATCACAAGGGCGCACTCCGCCGAAGGCCCCGGCCCGGGACTTAGTGCCTTTCCTCACTCATCGTGGTCGTCTGGTTGCCGCAGAGATTCACCAGTCAGGGAACGGCCTCTGCAGACTCTCGCTATTATATATTCTTGGACCCTCCGAAATACCAGTCGCTTTTCTTTATCGATTGGCCGTCTTGTCACTGCAACTGCTTGTGCTTTGGGTCGAGGCTCCCCGTCCAGTTATCAAAGCTGGGCATTACAAGGGTCGAGTGAACTCGATAGGCACACTACAAAATATCAGCATGGACGTTAGTCTGGAGGGGCATGATGGAACTGCCCCCGCACATCACGATGGCCCTCAGCGGGCAAGTGACTCAGCAGTGGAAAGTCACTCACATCGGTGAGCTGATTTTGGAGGACTCAAGCAACTGTGCTGTCACAAGGCCTTTCTGGGTTCGGGCGAGGCCAAGGGATTCGAGCAATGCTATTATACGATACGTGCGAGTAACCGCGATGGAAGAAAACTGAGGGATTCCTATAGAAGATTCTCAGTGCCGATACATGCTCAATTCGGGCGTCCTGAAACGAACGTCCCGGTCTGGAGGAATATAAAGCTATGTTCGGTATTAGGAGATTGGTACCTGTTTCTCGGAGTACTAGTTCTCCATAAAAAATCGAGGATCCTCGTCAATCCAGTGTTGATGCACAAGCAACCCGCACAGCGAGTCCATCAGCCGTGGTGGGTCGGGCAGGTTCACGGCAAAAAGCAACAGATTGTCGCCAAAGGAAATGACTGCAGCCACAACAATTGCCCCAGTCAACCGTCGCGAAGCGGCAGCTACAGAAGAATGAGAATTTCTCGTTAAGCTCCGGAAGAGGTCGGCGTTGAACCCGAGAGCGAAGCAGCATTCCAAACCTTCTCAGTGAATATACCGTTGTCAGCGGGGCCACTGGTCAACTACGAAGGAGCTAGAGGTGGGCACCGAAAGACAAAATCATAGTTCGGTGCGATTCGGTTCGATGGCCCCGAGATTGTTTCGGTGAGTTCGGTTCGCCGAGTTCGGTTGGTTCGTTTCGGCTGATTCGGTTCGGCTGGCCCAATCATAGGACTCAGTGCAGCCATCGCACATCGCTGGAACCTCTATAGTGAGCCTCGCACCGTTACTAGACTAACGGTGCTAAATAGAGGTCACACCCACTCAAGCATACATGCATGCATTGATGCAGCATGCATGAAATCGGCCGACAGCGAACCGAAATTGACAAAAACGAACCGAAATCGACAAAAGACAAACCGAAATCGGTGTAGAGCCCGAACCGAATCGGGCGTCTTATTTCGGTTAGGCTTTGCGGCAAACCGAACCAAACCAGAACCAACCGAAACGAAAGCAGCGCCC